>CM017556.1:22817453-23024953 GCA_007844125.1 Sinonovacula constricta | reverse complement strand
TAACTGAAGTATTAAAAGCTATGTGGAGGAGATTGCTTCACATACATTTATCGATAAGTCCCTAACCGCATTCATGAAAGAAGTAGTTAAACAGTCTATCCAGGCAGCTCGGAAGCTGACCTCGCACTGGATATGGTTTCCTGCTTTTCCTGGGCTAAAGGCAATAGCAAATGACATGAACTTTGACCATTTACAGGAGTCTTTCCTGATGCATTTTACACATTTGAGGCTCGATTGAGCTCCCAAGATCAGCCTCCTGTGAAGAATAAAAATCCTTTCCGTCACTAGGAAATTATCTGTGAACTTATGACGCTACAAATCTGGCATTGCTGGAGGGTGTGGCGACGGTCCGGACGACTTTTCCGTGTCCCAGGAAAGGGAACATGAGATGTATATACTTATGCATGAAACCAAGAAGAAGTTTTATGCCGAAAATAACATTAAATTTATCAGTTTCAAGGACATAGTGTAATCTCCTGATAGTCAACATGTTTTGTGGCACATTTACACATTAAAGCGAGTGTTTCAACGTTAGTCTTAAGAAATAATAGAGCTCTGCACTCATTTCTTCCCTTCTAATCCAGTTATGCAAGAGCCTTGTTTGATTTGATTAAATGATATCTTGAAGTTGAACAATGTGTGTTTTAACAGTTTGTAATATCTGGCGTTAATTCGTAACAAATTCACCATATAGCCTAAGCAAAAATCAACTGTCGAGGTACGTTTCCTTTAAAGCTTATATGCATGATACAATTTTTTCACTTTTTTAATTTGTTGCGAATTTCTATCGTTTTGATGTGTTTTGTTTTCTTTTGATTACTAGCCAGTCTTTAAATATATCGTTTTTGTTTTACTAAATGTAAGTATGTGTTTTGTGTGTGAATGTGTCCTCGACCTTATATAAACTGTTTTAATAGCATGCATGAACAAACAAGTAATGAATAATGAATAATCCTAAGGTTTTTCTTTTTGATTGGCAAGCATGTATCTTATTGCGAAACGAGTTTGACTTAAAGTACTGCGAGTATATTGACAACTTATTTTTTATCGAATGCATTTTTAATTCTTTTCAGTCTATGTTTTATTTTTAACGAATAAGCAGTAAAAGACAATATGCTTGTTAGGCATTGTTGATTTACATCTGTATCCAAAATTAAAGAAAGTTTTTTAATACCAATGAAATATACCGTATTTCTAGGATACATAACCCTTCAAAGAAAAGAAACTATATATACTGTCCATTATTAATTCCATATTAAACGGTATAGTTTCATCAAGTAAATGGTAAAACAAGTATGGACCAACGATTTTATTAATTAAAACGTATATCTATCTGTACAATCCGGCCCTAAATAATATCTGCGAATACACATGTTCAGCGTTAAAAATAACCTCAGTTGCGACAATATGCAGCTAGCAACGATGATGACATAGGTGTTACGAATATCCAAGATGTGTGTCTTTCTGTTACAACTAATGCAGTGTCAAAATTCATAATCTAGTCATATACAACATCGCGCATGTATGAAAAGTGTTGTTGTTTTTTTTTTGTAAAAAAATAATATTTTAATGTAAATATTGTAAATTGTACCTTTCTGCGTCATGTTGCATGTAGTAATTCACATTAAAAGAAATATGTCTGATTTTGGACGTCTTACGAATTTTTTATTTGGCTGTTCCACTGGGAAATCAAAGTAAAAGAGATAACGCTAAATGTGGCGCCTTTTATGTCATCTTGTGACAAGATTCACAGTTTTAAAGGTGTCAGGACGCCACATTAACTAAATATTGGCATATGTCTGAAGCATAACGGCTGGACGTAAAAGCAGACATATTTATGTATATATTGTATACATACTGTCCATTTTCGTTGTTTACGCAAAGATCATGTCATTAAGTATATATATATATATATATATATATATATATATATATATATATATATATATATATATATATATATATATATATATATATATTGCTTTCCAAAATCACAAAAAGTGGTGCGAAAACTTATAATTCGGTTGTGCTAACCTATGAACCAACAAAAAAAAAGCTGTATAAGTTTGTATAGTGTACCATTTTTTATCAAAATGAACGTTTTAATAATAAACATCCGCTGCTAGCAAGTTTTATATAAATAGAGTGACGAACATTTTCTTTATTATTTCAAAAGTCTCTTAGAATCAATCGCATCGCGAAACAACAATCAATCAAACAATTAATATCACAAATATCCAAACATGACTAATGATTATATTTGCAGCCTCAGTTATATGTGCGTCAATCCTTGTTAATGTCTATCTCGATCTCGTGACAGACGACCAACAATATTGATCTGCTGATGTGAAAATAAAGGAATCTGGCTACACGCGTCGAACATAAACTTTAAAACCTCTACTTTAAAGGTTTCTGTTTCATTTGAGTTAATTGTGATTGGTAAAGGACACAGACAAAATATTAAATAAAATAAAATTTACAAAATTGTTTAAGTATAAGAAGATATTTCCAAAAGACATGTTATTACTCGTTTGCAATTTACGGGTGTATTACTAGTAAATATTGTTACAAGAGCATGAGGACAGTTACACAGCCTACCTGAAATCTGCATTCTGTTGGCTATAATGCTGTATTGTGTTGTAAATCTAGGCATAATTCATACTGCAAGAGACAGTAAGCAAACATATAATCTGTGCTACTAATTGCATTACCATTTCGATGTTACATAAGCAAAGTCAGCAATATTATAATTATAACTTGTTTTGAAAAGAATGGAAATAAACAAAACTGACAAATTTATCACAAAGTAAATATAAATAGTTGGCTAGGAACTAATAGTATCTACAACGTCAACCTAAATCGAATACATGCAAGAAATATACAATTCATTTTATTGCTTTAAGAAGTCATACCCTGTCGTGATAACTGGCTGATATAGCTGCAGGTGCACAGATATATATTTCAAGGTCCATTTCTACAGAGTCACCTATCAATAAGGGTCCAGTAACGGATAACAAACGATAGCAATGGCTTTATCTTGCGTCATTATTCACCAATTATGTTGACATAAAATGACTTACTTAAAGGTACATAACTCTAAAGTATTTAGGTAAAAAGAATAAGGCCATTTGAATTCATCATGAAATATATTTTTGAAGACCAAAGGGGCCCACATCACATTTCCGTTTGACATGAATGTGTGCACATGAATTCTGCATGCTTGCAAAGACAACATGTCGACCTGGCTACTATGAAGACAATTGTATCATATTCAAATTTGTTCTTCTCAATAACAAATACTTTTAAACGAGTTTTAAGAACGTCGACACACAAAAATTTGTTGTCAACAATGATCAGACATTAAATCAAGATCATGCTCAATATATATATATATATATATATATAATATATATATCTTAATAAATAACGAACATTACATTTCGTTTCCTTATATGTCTGATTAGGCACCATATTAAGGGATTTGCTGCAACTCCTGATTAAAACACAAGTTAAGACCATGGTAGTATAAACTTCATTCCCACATTTTTCATTATGTAGTTCAAAGTTACCAAAGACATACATCCTGGTGTGTTGTTGTTTTTTGCATAAAACGTTTATTCTTTGCATTTTAATAAATGTTTCAGGCATAATATGTGGATGGCGACGTTGGACAACTGCTCTTAAACCAACAAAATAAATTGTATCTAAACTTGTTAAATAATATTTTTGATGAAGAACACATGGTTGTCAATTCGATTTATTGAAAAATAGTCATATGGTCTTGTAGTTTGAAACATGGATATAGCCTAATGCATTCAAATGAATCAATAAGGAGTATTAACTAATTAATTAATTAGTCAAGAAATATAACTTGTCCCATTGAACTTTGAATTTTGTTTCGGGCAGATTTTTGGATCGGTTGTTAAATTTCTGGGGAGTAGCTTTTTCATTTCATGTTTCTACCCTCTATTTATAGTTGTCTTACCTTGTCTCTTCATAATATCTTGTCTCTTTCTTTCTTGTTTTTTTTATGTTTACCTTTTACTCACCTGTGTGTATCTTCGTCTAGTGAAAATTACAACTCAAATATGTGTTAAAAGTTCTGAAAGAACATAGTCACTAGTACTTTTGAGCCCAACAATTATTAAAGCATGATCTAGTTTTTCTTTTTCCGAGACCATATCTGTCATAGATAACTGATGTGTGATTTTCTGTCTTTCAAAATATGAAAGCGAAATGTATTGTCATTAATATTTTAATCATTGACGTTGTATCTGCTATATAAATATGGTTTAAACTTTAAACGAATATTCGACGCTTCATTCCAATAATAACGATTAGTCAAATTGTCAAAAATCTGTGTGACGTATATAACTATGTGTTTGGTTTCAAATGTCAATATGTTTTAAACCGTTTTTTTTTTAACAGAGATGCCACTTGGCAAAATGTAGTAATTATATTTATTTCATTGTTCTTATTATTTTCTCAAATAATTGACAAAATGTTTGACACTGTTTGTGAAACAAAAAATATTCAGCGACGTTTAATTGTCGCTTTAAAGATTGAAAATGTTACCAATTACAATTAATGATTAAACAAAATGCTACATACAAACAGCAATGTTTCAATTAATGTACATGTATTTATGACACACTATTCGTTTTACTCCTCTAGACCATTCAACAAAACATGTTTATAATCAAATATCTTTGGTATCAGTAAATGTTTTGTGTTTCTTCATATGATGACATATGTTTCAAAACTCATATGACTTCCATAAAAAAGTATGACAGCAATGATTGTTTCAACAACAACGGAAAGAATTATGACATCGTGGACACTATTGTAAGCATTATTAAACATTATAGAATGACACTGACGACGTATTGTGAACGTAAATATGTCATACTATGTAATATAAACAAAACCAATATAACATCCTTAACTTTTTTAATTAAGTTCTGTGTTTGACGTTTTTCTGATGACGCCTTAGGAAGCTTACGACATTAAGTGCCTCGAAAAGTTACATTGTGTCAATGTGGTGCACCATTACGTCTTACTAGTTGGCTTTACAGCCGGATGTTGAGTCTCATTAAGTAATACAACGAAAACAATCACAACATTACTCAATGGAATTTGAACCGCAACCTATCTTTAAAATGACTTTCTGATATTCGAAATGTAGAATGATGCTAAAATTATTTTTTTTCAGAAACAACTTTGCACGGAAACATTCCATTCATTAAAACATATCTACACAGCTAATCTGGCAGCTATAAAGCTGTTCAAAAATCATTCCGGAGATGACCGTGTATATTCAAATGATAACAATCGGTATCAATAAACGATATATAAAGAATCTGACGTTAAAATTGCAATGCAAACTTTGCATATCTAATATGAAAACTATATAGCCTATAATCAAAATAGTTTACTTGCAACTTGAAGGAAATGAATATTCTAAACCAATAAAACTCAACTTCGAAAGAAAACATTTTGTGTTGAAAGTCGAAGTTGATGCAGTTAATTTTGAGATTTCATAAAACTACATCCATTCCATGGATACATTCATTTTGTAAAATTAACTGTTGCCGTAATGAGTATGTTTGCCACCATACTGCTAAATATTTGGTGGCACTAGACATTTTTTTCCGTTTGAATGTTTTTGAAGAAGAAATATTTTCAAAATTAGGCTTAAGTTTGTACAATTTGAAAATGCATTATAAATTTATAAAAATATATATGGCAAAGTCCTATGAGCATTGCATCATGTACAAAAATTTGGAAAAGCAAAGGACAAAGGTAATCACATGCAAGCCAAATATAAATGTAAGAACAAATCTGTTATGTGTCATTTAACAAAAAGAGGAAATCCGACTGTTACCGCATTGGAACGGTCAATCGGCAATATGGACCGAGGGGGGTGCTTAAACCGGTTTTACAGAGCTCTACCTCGCACTTCCTGATGGGTTTCTCAATTGTAAGAAATGAAAAGAAAACCGATCCATTCGAATAAGTGTTCAAGCGCTGACGTTTTGTTTGATAAGGTATGACGAAAGTAGTAACGTCATTGAGAAACAATGTTCACATAGTGTTTAGAAGAGAGATGGGTTGTATTTCGATTAGAATAACAACAAAAACTTTGTTGATAGTGAATGATATTAACTTTTTGAATCAAGAAAAAATGACCTGAGAAGAGTAAATGGTTGTAGCATCCAGTTTATGTGAAGATGGAATTGAGGAGCCAAAGTCCAATGTCTATCAAAGGAAATACACGTTACAATCCTTATAGGATGAATTAAATGACAACATAGATTACATGCACGGGGAGATTGTTTACGACCGCCACACTGCACAAGTAACCATTGTTGTGATCATTGCAAGAGGTAGAAACATTTGAAAAGGCACGGGACAAAGATGTCCACATGCAAGCCAAATGTAACTGTAAGAACAAATCTCTAATGAGTCCTTTAATAAAAAAAGAGGAAACCCGACGGCTACCGCCTTGGAATGGTCAGTCGGCAATATGGACCGACGGGGGTGTTTAATCCGATTTTATAGAGTTCTAACCGCGAACTTTCTGGTGGGTTTCGAAAATGCAAGCACTGAAAAGAAAACCGATCCATTTGAATAAATGTCCAAGCGCTGACGTTTTGTTTGACAAGGTAAGGCGAATGTAGTGACGTCATTGAAAAATAATGTCCACATAGTGTTTAGAAGAGAGATGGGTAGTATTTCTATTAGAATAACTACAAAAAATAGTCATTATGTCAATTTAATTTTATACAAAAAGAAGTTTTAGTTTATTGTGCACATAATAGGAGTTTTGAATAAAACTTTTGACTTAAATGAATGGATAATACGTACGTTTATTTTTTCGTCCGTGTTGACATAACGAATGTAAAAAGTTCTCCTTAGTCGATTCAATCCTAGAAAACTGAGTTTACATTTACGCTTTCAATGGCAATTATTATGTTTGTTGGTTGTTGTTCTTTCACTTATAATGGTTTTTTAATTGTTATTTATTTATTTATTTATTTATTTATTTATTTATTTATTTATTTATTTATTTACTTACTTATTTACTTAACGTACTTACTTACTAATTTACTTACCTATATACCTACCTATCTACCTTATTGTGAATGTTATAATAGCAAACAAATGTCCACCCGCCGATAGTTTTTAAATAATAATAAAAACAGTTTTGCGTTGGAAAAACTTTATATAATTGTTGAAAGTAAGAAACTTGCCGCTTAACATTTATAAATTACTAATAACTATATTATAGTGCAATATAATGATGACAGTCTGAAATAGATGGAAAGGCGTTGAAATAACAAATGAAAACAAGGACTTGCTGAAGTATTGTAAATGTTTTCAAGTCGGCTTTTAATTCCTTCGTTTTAAATGTTTTTGAAAGGAAAGCGGGTGAAAATGTACTTATTGATATTTTTTTAATATTTGTAACTTTAAGACTCACTATTAATGTATACAACTCTATTAATGAAGAACGTTTATGAACAGAATAGAGACTTAAATAAAACTAATGGTTGACAAAATATACCTAGAAAAACATGACAAGAGAACATTGGTTATTATGAAGATTTTTTCATGAAACATTTGTCTGATGGTGGTTATTGTAGGTACACAAACTAGATTGCCCCATCAATAATACTTGAGTCCTCGTGTCCATTAAAGCCTCCCTGATGACCGGTAATGTTTCTGTGATGTGGCGCCTGTTTCCTGATTAAACGAGATATATGATTCCCATTAGGCTGAGTGCTATAGACATTCCCTCTATTTACATCTATCTCGATACGCCATTCTTATCAGGACACATACAACCACGCGATCTGTACTGGATTGCCATACCTATCAGGACACATAGAACCACGCGGTATGTACTTCGTCGCTACACATATCAGGACACATATAACCATGAGATCTGCAGTTCATCGTCACACTTATAAGGACAGAACCATGCAATCTGCTCGTCCTCGCCATACCAATTATGACACATAGAGCCAGGCGATTTGCAGTTCATCGCCACACCAATCAGGACACATAAAACCATGCGATCTGCACGTCATCGCCACAACTATCAGAACACATAGAACCACGCGATCTCTAATTCATTGCCAGACAAGATTCTGGACGTTCAAGACATGCCACCTTTATCTTCTCACCTATGCAAATATTTGAAATGAGAAGATAGTGAGTACGGTACATTATTACCGTCTGTTGATGCTTATAGCTGAATCATTTACAAAAGGACATTCAGGGACAACAGTTGCCAAATTACCACAACTTGGCAACAAACGTAGATCTGATAAAGTTACAGAACATATCAGTATGCAGTTTATCATTTTAAGTGTAACAATCTTTATCAATAACATTTCTTCCTTTTCAATACACATTATTCACTGACCTTGTGTAGCGTTATCAGTTTACACTCGCGCAAGACGTCACGTATGTACGAACAGTTTGTAGCCTTCTGATAACATACATCCGGGGCTGTCGATTAGGTTTGTGATTGCACAGATATATCGTCCCACTAGCAATCTTTCAGCTATCAAGAGAAGAGGTCCAGCTTTATGCCGGTTAGTTAATTTAAGGGTTTAGAGAGGACTCGTTGTGGGATTTATTAGAGCTCCTTCGTTTGATTAAACCTACTTTTACATTGAAAAAGTACATTGCATAGTTACTCGTCAACATAATGGCTGCCAAAGGTCAGCGTTATTTAGTTGTAGTTGCCGATGACTTCGGATATAGCATACCGAGGGATAATGGGATAATGGAGTGTTTTAAGAAGCATGCAGTTACTCAAACGTCATTGATGGTGAATGGAACTTCTGCTGAAACTGGTGTTGTTAAGTCCTCCAAGGTACGTTTGTCCATGGGACTGCATTTGAACTTAACAGAAGGGAACACCATTGGGACATCATATAAAACGTTGGTGGGTGAAGATGGCTTCCTGCTGGGAATGTTTGGATTTAGGGATGCGATGAAGCAAAACAAAGTTGATATGAAAGAAGTAAGGGAGGAGATTCAGCAACAGATTGATAAATTCGAGAAACTGACTGGTTCGAAGCCTATAAGTGTAGATGGGCACCAGCACGCTCATGTTATTCCAGGTGTTGACAACGTGTTTGCTGAAGTATTGAAAGATAATGGCATCACGATCACCAGACTCCCTGTGGAGGAGATCGCTTCACATACATTCATCGATGAGACCCGAACCGCATTCATGAAAGAAGTAGTTCAACAGTCTGTCCAGGCAGCCCAGGTACTGACCTCGCACGGGATATGGTTTCCTGCTTTTACTGGACTTAAGACAATGGGGAATGATATGAACTTTGACCCCCTACAAATGTCTATCCTTGATGCCTTTTACAAAATTGAAACTCGATCCCAAGATCAGCCTCGTGCGAAGAATGAAAAGCCTGTCCGTCACCAGGACATTATCTGTGAACTTATGACGCACCCAGGCTACAAAACAGGCAGTGCTGGAGGGTGCGGCGACGGTCCGGACGAATTTTCCCAGTCCCAGGAAAGGGAACATGAGATGTATGTACTTATGCATGAAACCATGAAGAAGTTTTATGCCGAAAATAACATTAAATTGATCAGTTTCCAAGACATAATGTAATCGCCTGATAATCAACAGGTTTAAGATTTAAACGCAGTACCTTTTGTGGCACATTTACTAATTAAAGCCTATTCCATAATGTGTGTTTCAAATTTAGTCTACAGAAAGCATAGAGCTCTGCATTAAATTCTTACCTTTCAATTCAGTTATCCAGAGCCTTGTTTGGTTTGGTTTGATTAAATGATAAATGAACGATGTGAACAGTTACTTAGGTGTTACTTTTTAACAATTTCACCATATTGCCTAAGCGCAAAAATCAACAGTCGAGGTATGTTTCTTTCAAAGCTTTTACGCATGGTACAATATTTTTCACTTTTTTAATTTGTTATGATTTTTTTTCGTTTTGATGTGTTTTGTTTTCATTTGATTACTAACCAGTCTTTAAATATAACCTTTTTGTTTTAATTAATGTAAGTATGTGTTTGGTGTGGCAATGTGTCATCGACCTTATATGAACGAGGTTTTGGAAAACATGAACTGTCCTAATGCAGCAATAGAAAGCATGCATGAACAAAAATAATGAACGGTGAAAATCCTACGGTTTTTCTTAATGATTGGTAGGCATATTCAGTATTGCGAAATGAGTTTGACTTTTAATTTTGTGTATATATTGACATCAAGAAACTTATTGTTATCAAATGCATTTTTATTTCTTTTCAGTGTATGTTTGATTTTTATATCAATAAACAACAAACGACAATATGCTTGTTAGACACTGATGCTTTAGACCTGTACAGAAAATTTACGAACGCTCCCTAATTGTAATAGACTATACCATGGTCTCCAGGGTAATTAACATTTCAATGAAAACAATTCTGTTCATTATTAATAGCATATGTAACGGTCCAATTATATCAAATAAATATACCACAAGTACAACCTTTTATTTGTAACAATGACAACCAACTAGGGACCAGCGATTTTATTAATTAAAACGTACCTATCTCTACAATCAGACCGTAAATAATGTCTGCGAATATGCAAGTTCAACGTTAGAAGATGCTACAGTTGCGATAATCTGCAACTGGCAGAAATTTCGTATATCCACGACTCATGTCTTCGAACCTTCTGCGAATTGTAACAACAAATGCAGTGTCAAAATGCGCATCCTAGTCATAAACAACATCTCGCATGTACGAAATGTGCTTTAAAACAAAAGATTGTGTACAAAAAATAATATTAAAATATAGATACTGTATATTTATACATTTTTCCTAATGCGGAATGTTGAAAACCAGAGAGATATAACAAAAATTAAGAATAAGTCTGATTTTGGACGTATTTCAGCCACTCGAATTTTTATTTGGCTGTTCCACTGGGAAATCAAAGTAAATGGACATACAGTTAAATGGGATTTTTTTATTTCATATCTTGACAAAGCCGGCAGTTTAAAATGTGTCAGGTGGACACATTACTGTTATTGAATGTTTACAGATGTCTGAAGCATAACAGATGGGGGGGGGGGAACTTCTGACATATTTATCTACATACTGTATGCATACTTTAACAAACTGTCCATTCTAAATGTTTGTGAGAAAAGGGTCATTTCAATAAAACAAATTGATCGTATATGTATTGCTTTCCGAAAGCACTTAATTCGGATGTGCCAAGCTATAAACCAACAAGGAAAAAATATTAGTTTATATAGTTTGCCATTTCTCTATCATAATGAGTTTTAACCCTTAGACTGCTTATCGCGACCACAGGTCGCGCTAGGCTTATCTAGCCGCTAGCGCTGATCGCGACTAGTGGTCGTTTCCATTGGTGACCTATGACCCAGCCTTGTAAAAACGTCATCACTACACATTCCATTCACCAACTGGTAAATTTCCACTCACAATAGGTTCATGCATGTGTACACTATGTGTAAGCTAAAAATAGCAGCAAATCAGATGCTTGAGGATAGATTTTGAAACATTTTTAAACAGCTGACTGGCATTTAGCTGCATCATGTACATGTAAACAAAATGGCTGGACGGAGATTGAATGTTAGTGAAGTTTTAGAACATTTGTGGGACGATTGTGATAGTGATGATTCTTCAAATGAGATTGAAGACTTTGTGTCAGATGATGAAGAAGTTGATTTAGTTGATGCTGAAATTTTGAGATCATTTAGCATCCAGCAATGCGAGAAAGATAGACAGGTGAATTGTGACATTGTCGATGGGTGGGGAAATGAGGACAAAGAATGTTTTAGGATGCCATTTACTGAAAAACCTGGACTTAATGTGGAAATTTCTGAAGATTGTTGTCCTCTGGACTTGTTCAACATGTTATTTGATGAGAATATGCTCCACCAAATCACCTATCAGACAAACAAATACGCTGAAAGTCGAATAGAGAAAGAGACATTGAAGCCACATAGTCGCCTTCATCAGTGGAAATCTGCAACGGAGGATGAAATAAAAGTGTTCTTTTCACTTGTAATTTTGATTGGCATTGTGAGAAAACCCAAACTGTCTGACTATTGGTCTACTGATGAGTGTATTTCAACACCATTCTTCAACAAAATGATGGCAAAAGACAGGTTCATGCTTATCATGTCAAACCTTCACATAGTTGACAATTCTACTGCGCCTGCAAGGGGGGAAGAAGGCCATGATCCTCTCAACAAAGTAAGACCATTCCTGTCCATGCTTCAGACCAACTTCATGAAGTACATACCAGAGCAGGACCTCAGTTTTGACGAAGGAACATGCCCCTTCAAAGGTAGAGTTCACTTCCGAGTATACAACCCCATGAAGCCGTCAAAGTTCGGCATCAAACTTTTTCAGCTATGTGAATCCTCAAGCGGCTATTGTGTTGGCATTGACGTGTACCATGGACAAACAGACTGTGCGGCATATGTTGAGACACTAGAAACAGCTGATGATGGTGAAATGATGTTTGGCGACATCACACAAACGTCAAAGGTAGTCCTTGGCATGATGGCAAGGGTGGGTACTTTGTCCAAAGGATACCACGTGTATATGGACAATTACTACACGTCTCCGGAGCTCTTTGACATCCTTGAAGCCTATGACACATATGCATGTGGAACTGTGAGGACCAACAGGAAAGAGGTTCCAAAAGCAATGCAGAAAGGTGCAATTAAACTTAAACAGGATGAATGCATCTTTCGGAGACGAGGAAACTTGCTTGCTATCAAGTTCCATGACAAGCGTGATGTACATGTCCTGTCAACAATACACCAAGCAGACATGGTTGTGACAAACAAAGTCAACAGAAAAACAAAGCAGCCAATGACTAAACCTAGGGCAATAGTTGACTATGTCCAAAACATGGGAGGTGTTGATCTGTCCGATCAAATAGTTCAATACTATGAAGTTTTGAGAAAAAATGTGAAGTGGTGGAAAAAGCTATTCTTTCACCTGTTCAATCTCATGATTGTAAACGCCTACACACTGTACCGGAAATACGGTGTGAAGAAGCTGACACACATGCAGTTTAGAACTTCCTTAGCAAAGCAACTGATTGCCGGTGCCCCAGAAGCCCCAAGACCACTTCCTCGAAAACGGAAAGCAGAAGATCTTGACCGCCTGACTGCACGACACTTTGCAGACTACATCAAACCAAAGGAGGGTGCCAAAAGAAAAAATCCAGTCAGGGACTGCACTGTTTGCAATCCAGACAAGGAAAACAGGGTGGGCTTTAAAAGGAAGCAGACCACTTTCGAATGTGTTCAATCAATTAATATCACTCAAAACTTGACTAATTATGATATTTGGCGCCTCAATTATATATGCGTCAATCTTTGCTACTGTTTATCTCGATCTTCCGCCCGTGATTAACATATTGATATGCTGATGTGAAAATAAAGGCATTTCGCTAAAAGCGTCGACTTTACGACAATAAACTTTAAAAAAAACTGTACTTAAAGTGTTTCTGTTTCAAACTGGTTCATTGCTTGTGTAAAAAATTATATATAATGTTTTTTTGTTTCTATAAGAAGTCAGAACATGTCCTGATAAGTGTCTAATAGGGCGCACGTGCACAGATATATTTTTCAAGGTCCAGATGAAAGAAACGATTATTGATAATTGAAACAGTAGCTCTAAGCAAGCGACGGCGATGGCTTTATCTGGGGTCAGACGTCAATAAATATTTTGGGATTAAAATTCCAAGCATCATTTTTAATCATCATTTCGGCTGGCTTAGGAATGGTTAATATCAAATCCTGCTTTCTAAAATAATTTCCAAATTATACAATATGTCTTATAAATGATAACATACGTGGAGCTTGGCCGAGCGCCGTTAACTGACCCTAGCACCAAAAAACGGCTTAAAGGCCTTCTGGGCTATTATATAATTAGAGAAGTAATAATCAGGGCTCAATCCAGCTAAACTAACCATATATGTAAAGATACGTTGCCTGTGGTATGTAATAATATAAAATAATGCTCTGCAACTAAAACTATTTAAGCATTGATTCAACCTTTTTAACAGCATAAAAATTCATGTATGCTTGTAACAATGTTGACAATATATGCAAACTAGGTAAAATAATCGCAAAATATTGTTTTGTTGTTAAGACAATTTAAACAAGAAAGTATTTGCATGTTTTTTTTTCATTTTATTTCGCTTCTGACCTTTCTTAATATGTTTAGGCTTCAAAAAGAATCAATTTCAATTCATCGTGACATAAATTATTTAAGACCAAAAGGGCCCATAAACACTTTCTTCCAACATGAGGTTTAAATTATGCATGTTTGCAAAGACAATAAGGCAACTATAGTGATAGTTGCATTACTTTCGTTTTTTTGTGTTTTTTTCTCACAGTAACAAAACTTTTCAAAGTTGTTTGAAAAAAAGATCCACCACAATGATCAGATAAGCTCTATCATTTCATGAGTGTCCCCAAATCCAGTGATGTTCTTAAAATGATACCATTCTTTTCAAAAAGCATTCTAATGTTGAGATAAAAGATATTTTGATAAATCAGGCTGACAAAAGCATAATTGTACCCACATGTTTCAGCTATATGCTGCTAAATGTGCTGCTTACAATTTTTATGTATTAAGTAAATACGCTCTTGTGTTCTTTGCATTATACGTTGGATGTTTAATAATTAATGTTCTATGTATAATATGTTGGACAACTGTTCTCAAAACAACAAAGTAATGTTATCCTTATTTTGTTATATGTGATTTAGTATGTTGAACAAATGGTGGCCAATTCGATTCGAAAAGTAATCACAAAGTTTAAAACATGGTAAGAGCCTTGTACATACCAGTGAATCGATAAAAGAAGTATTCATTACCTTACATCTTACTGTGATAACCTTTCCGATTAAACTTAAAAGACATTTATATTTTCGCCATTTGTTGGATAAATTCTTACATCGGTTGTTAAATTCTTGCGGAAAGGGGTTTTAGTTGCACACGTATCTACTAATTACTGTTTTTTTTTCTTTTCATTGCTGACATTTGAAAAACCCACCAGGAGGTGCGAGGTTAGAGCTCTGTAAGACCGGTTTAAGCACTCTAGTCGGTCCATATTGCCGACCGACTGTTCCAAGGCGGTAACTGTCGGGTTTGCTCTCTTTGTTCAATGACTCATTACAGGATTGTTCACATTTTTATAGTTGGCTTGCATGTGAATACCTTGGTCCTGCGCCTTTTCAATTTTTTGTATATGTTGCAATGGTCATAGAACTTTGTCATATATATTCTTATTCATGATCACAACAATGTTACTTGTGCAGTGTGGCGGTCATAAAAAGTCTCCTCGTGCTTGTAATCTATGTTGTCATTTTAATCATCGTATAAGGATTGTTATATACATTTCCTTTTATTGAACTTGGACATTGGTTCTTTAATTCCATCTTCACATGAACTTGATGCTACAACCATTTACACTTTTTTCTCATTTTTTGTTCTCATTTAAGGATTAAAATGTTATCTATCCTAATAAATGATTTAACCATAGGAACATAAGAAAATGTCCTATAACAATTACAACAAATTTTCAAATGTGAACTACTCCAAACAAAGGCAAACAGGACAGATGTAACAGTGACAAAAAAGCAGAGACGAGACATACCAGACGAAAAGAAAGAACCAGCTGTTACCTCATTGGAACGGTCAGTCGACAAAAGGACCGACCGGGGTGCCTAAACCTAGTTTTACGGAGTGCCCAATCTTGCACTTCCTGATGGTTTTTTTTTTATCAAACAGAGTAAATAAAAGTATCCCATATTTAAGGTGCTTCTTGAACAAAAGCAGAAATTAATGTGCAACTATTCATTGTACAATTTTCAGTGCAATTGTTGGACCATTTAACTAAATCATGCTTAAAATCGAAAATTCATAGTATTAGTTAATATTTTGTGATTCTTCAAATTTTGATAGCGTGCAATACTCATTGCCATCAAAAATATTACCAAAAGACATGTTTCATCTGAAACGGAAAGAATTTAGACATCGTAAACATTTCTGTTATCACTATTATAAATTGTAGTAAGATGACGGTATTTTGAACATTATTATCTCGCTGTTAGGTAATATAAACATAACCAGCGGAATATACTTATTTATTTATTTCACAAATGTTTAAATAAAGTGCTCTGCTTCTTGATTATTTTCAGACGTCTTTATACTTGTGCACGGCATGTTTTCTGATGCCTACAAAACCTAAAGCATCGTAAAATCACATTGTGATCTAATGGCACATCTTTACCTCTAAGCAAATGATTTACAGCTAGATGTTGAGCCACACATTTTTTTCAAATTTTGGTATATGTTTCAATGCTCGTAGGAATTTGTCATATATTCTTATTCATAAATAAATCGACACAAAAAAGAATTCACAACAACATCGCAACTACGCAATGGAGTTTGAACTATCGTGTATTTTAAATGACATTTAAAGTTAGAAGCATACTTAATATTATTTTCAATAACAGTTTGGCGCGACAATTATCGATTTATACCAAAAATATCCACACAACAAGCATGGACGCTACAAAGCTGTTCAAATAACCAGTTCTGCAAATAAGTGTGTATGTTAAAGTGATACAATTCCGATACCGATATCAAAGGCAGACCCTTAAAAATATGGCATGGCAAACTATTTCGTTTTCTATTAAAACGGCCATTCAAACTCCACTTATCTAAAATGAAAACTATAGATCAACCTATTCTATCACTTCTATTAAAATATTTTCCTTGAAACTGCAAAGAAATGTACATTCTGGACCAATAAAATAAGACAAAGTAAAAGAGGAATACTTTGACTTGAACGTTGGCAGAGTTAACTTTTGAGATTTTATAAAAGTACATCCAGTCATATATTAATGTTTGTAAAACTGAATGTTGCATAAATTGACATACCTGAAAAAAGGACAAAAATAAACAAGCCGCAAACAAAGTTATAAAAACAATTAAGAAAATATTGCTTTGAAATTAAATATGATTCTTATAGAAAGTCATTTGCGGCAGTAAATTATATATCGCACGTATATTTGGTAATGAATGTCTTAACTGAAAGTTTATTTTTCAATTATTGCCGCCCGGGATGTGTTTCAGATCAGTAGCAGTTATAAGTAGGTTTGTCATCATACGGTAAAATAATCAGTTGCACTAGACTTTTTTTCGCTTCAATGTGTTGAAGAAATACGTTTTCCAAATTGTGCGTAATTATTCCTAATTTGAACACACATTATTAACTAAAAATCTTTGTGTTCATTTATCTTTATAATAAAGATGGTTGTAGTTTAATGGTGATATAATCGCAGATTTTAATAGACGTTGATTAAAATCCATAAAAAATGACAGTTTTAGTAACAGTAATGTGTTTATACGTTTTTCTTTCATAGGCAATTATTCTGTTTTCTCTACCATAATGGTTTTCAAATATTCTAAGTAATGTTATTTATTTTTTCAAAATATGTCCTATGAACATTGCAACACATACCAAATTCTGAAAGGCACAGCGCAAACAGTCCATTACCTTTATTCATATAATTAAATAGAGCCAAATTATTTAATTCTCGCATAAATGTTAGGATTTCCATAAAATTTGTATATACAACGTAGTTTGATTTTTTTTTCTTGTTAAAAAGTTCATTATGTACTGTCTATGCATTAGAACGAAACCGACTGCTCACTTGCATCAAACACATCTGTTACATATTCCTTATAATATTTATTAGTATTTTATTAGTAGTTTTTATTTTAAAGCATATTTGGTATGTATGGCAAAATAAGTATCGGGTAAAAAGAATAAAAGTAAACCAAGGGAAGAAACTCTACTTACCTCCCAGCCCTATCCACAGACATTTAATCAGACTTAAATATTTGAATGTTTCATTTAATAGGTAAATAAGAAAATATCATATAAAAATTTCTACAGATATTTATATCTAATTTGTCTCTAGTCAAAGGCAAACAGGGTAAATATAAAAAAGTAAATGACAAAACACAGAGACGAGACATAACACACAAAAATAAAAACCATCAGTTACCGCCTTGGAACGGTCGGTCGGCAAAAAGACCGACTGGGGTGCTTAAAATTGGTTTGTGGAACGCTTCAACCTCGCACTGCCTGGAGTGTCTTTTCTATCAAACAAACAGTGTAAATAAAAATATTAAAATTAAAACAACTTACAGTAAGCACTTGCATCGGGAGGTAAAACAGATACAATGAACTTATATACAGAAAATTTGCATATGCAAATAGCAAAGCAGCTATGAAAACAATTTTAGCGTGCATGCAGATATGATAAGAACATTCATATTTAAATCTCAAACGAAAATATTTCTTTTCTTGTTTTAGAGCAAAATCTAGGTATTACAGTGTGTAATTTTGAAATAAAGACGCTTTAAGCAGAAATTTTGTAATTTTAATACAAAAGACTTATACTTCTCCGTTGACCGTTTAATAAGTTTTATCCATAAAAATCAGCTAAGAAAAAGTGAAGTTCGCTAACTCTAAAAACTTGCTGTTAACTTGATTTAATTTAACCTGTTACAAAAGACGGTTGTTGAATTTTCTGAATGGTGTCTGGAAATATAACATTCTGCTCGAATCATTGCGTATAAATTAATGTTGTGTGGCGCATTTCTCTTACTGAACCTAGTTTCTAGACTAACTTTATATCATCATTTGGACCATTGTCAAATGATAAGTATGATAAATTAAACTATTACTAGTTGACACGGTCGTAAATCATCAGTGACATTGACCTGCCACTTTAAAATCCACTATGTAAAATGGCTCTTACTGTATGCCAGTTTCTTTGGAGTTTGTGAGAGTGCTCGTATGCTAAAATACACACCTACACACATGTGCGCGCGCATTTGCACACACACACACACACATAATCAGTGTAAAAAATCTTTCTAACGTCTAAAATGAGAGTGTTATCCACTGACATCATAACATTATTTGTATATAAAATATACATTTACAATTCCATATATTGAAAGATAACATCTAAACAAATCGGACACCTGTTTTATTCAGGATTTAACAAAATGGCATACCTACAAAACATACCATCCAATTAGATTACTATTTCTCTATTTTTCTTTATTTTTTTTTTGTATGATCAATGAGTTAAGACTTACGAGATGCTAATACGAAATCAAATTTAAACTCATCTGAAGAAGTATATTTTGATTTCGTAAAATAGCATTAAATACGAGCATTTTGAACTGGTTTAAGTAAGTATTTCCTCGAATATAAAATACCTACCATGGCTCTATGTCAGATATCCATTCAGAGAGGTTGCACATATAATTGTAAAATCTTTAGGGGGTTTCTTCACAGCGCGCTCGAGGCATGCTGTTACCGGTATTAGTGCTACCTGGTTTATGTTTCGGATAAATAGCCGTAATTGTGGGTTTTCAGTCATGCAATGTAATATTGCCAGTGAAACAATGTACGTAAATGCCACTGTCCTGCTTTTAAACGAAAATACACGATGCAGAATCACGTCCAATTTTACATATTTGCAGACTGCACATTAAGCTTAATTGCTTGCATGTTTTAAATTCAACACATGCCTAGACTGATAACCATAAACATAATACTGAAGAACCGTAATTTCATTGAAATTACTTATTTATTTCAAATGTAATTTTTTGTGTAAGCTCAACAAATTTGACGTTGTTTTCTTAATATTATAGCAAACCAAAATATTCATGCATTGCTTTCATTTTCAATGCATAACGTAATTATACAAATGCAAAATGCAAATTCTAATCAATTTAAAATGAGTCGTTTTGATGCGACTTTTAAGTTCAAAAAGCTTCATTTTTAATATACAAAATGACATTATGAGCTTGTGTACAACAAATTTTGCAGGGAATAATAACTCATAACACTTTTGTAAAAGACAAAATCTTATTGCTTCTCAAAGTGAAAATGTGTCACAATGATGTATCATCATGTCTGGACCATACGTTTTACAGTCAGTTGTAATGAAAGCAGTCGGAATTGGGGCATCACAACTATCATATGAGGATGTAAATAAATTTTGGAATAACGCCGAAAAGAATGCTTTAATGCTTCTGCCAAATCAAGCAAGCACGGAAAAAATCATTCACAAACTTTAAAAATGTAAACATTTTAATTCAGAAAATTAAAAGACATCTATGTATCATAGCATGTCATCACTTCCCTTGGAGAAACAGACAGAAAGATCGACATATATATACTTCCAGGTCGATCCCGAAGGAACAGACACAGTGCTCCCAATTTTCACAGATATTTAAATTGTATTTACCTGTAGACAAAGGCAAACAAGGTAAATGTAAATGTGACAAAAACACAGAGACGAGACATAGCACACAAAATGGAAAACCATCAGTTACCGCCTTGGAACGGTCAGTCGACAAAAGGGCCAACCGGGGTGCTTAAACCTGGTTTGTGGAGCGCTCCAATCTCGCACTTTCTGAAGGTTTTTCTATCAAACAAACAGTGTAAATAAAAATATCCCGTCAAAGTGAAAGAACTAACAGTAAGCACCTTAAAACAGTTTTAATGAATGTATGTACATACATAACAACTAGTAATAAAATTAACTAACAACATATGTAGAGTATGTACAATAGATAAAAGCCTCGGCAACCTAAAGATTCCAAATGAAAGAGTAGTTTAAAAAAATTTAGCAGTACAAGCGCAGATATATTTTAAGAACAATATAATGACGTCATACAATGCCATTACGTCATATGCCAAAAGTGTCAAAAGTGAAATGTAAAAAACACGAAAGAAATCATAGAATTTTAGAAAACGACCCAAATCAACCAAATAAAACGTATTATTGTTTAGAGTTAATACGTTTTAAAAAAACATATCATAAAAGCCGAGGATTTATCTGCAGTTGACATATTATATGTAGTAAAGGTACCAAAACTCCCGATGTTATACCTACTGTGCAATCTTACGTAAAGGGTATGGAGACTGCTCAAGTTGTCCCACCTATATAGGGCACGACTGGAGAGATGAAGAGACAAGAAATCCAACAGTGACTGTCCAATTATGGCTTTAAGTCTCTGTTTTCAATAGTCTCAATGACCTGTCCGGTCATCGTGTAATTTAAAAGCAATGCAAGTTCTTGACTGTAAAAGGGTCAATTGAAAGCAATGCAGTACATCGAAGGATTCCCGGGTTGTAACCGTCTGCAATACATTTTCTGATAAGTTTTTTAAAGTGGTCAGAAAAGTTATTGATACCCTTGATATTCTTTAACTTGTATAAAACATTTCCATAAAATGCAGGATGGCTTATGCCCTTTAACCCCCCAGTAATGATATGGCCAGAAGGTAAATAACAGAAAGGTGAAGTTGAACAGTTACAAGAATCTTGAGAAGGGTCATTTAGGTTAAGGTCTGCTACTGTTTATTTGTAATTAAAAATAAGACCTCTAACGGGTTTGTTTGTACATATAACAAATCATTGGATTTTCTTTGTTTTCGAAGTAACTGGGGATTTTATTGATGATATGTTTGTCCCGAAAGATACTCGGTAAGTCGATACTATCAATCCCTTTATTCTCTAGAACTGAACCATTATCTATAGAATTTCTATTATATCACTCTTTGCGGTGTTTTATTATGAAAGGTGCATAAAGAAACCTAAACTATCAATAATTATAATTGCTTGGCAATAAGAAACTGACATTTCTATGACTCGATATCAGTTCAGGTTGTTTTATTGTTTCATGGAACCTATCTATCTACAGCTACTCATAAATAAAATAAGCATTAAAAACTTGAGTGTAAGTGTATGATATTAGTCTTTATAGTGATTGCGTAAGTCAGTAAAAAGTTTGTCCACCTAACAATGGTAACAATGACGAAGTTTAAAAATGTATTACACTGTTCAACATTAAAGTGAATTTTACTTTTAAATCCCACTATACCTAAAACAATCAGTTTCATTATAAATTATTTTTGAGCATTTGGAACTGTTGCCATGATATCATTAAATTAAATGAATTTTATTTGGTGATTTGATTGTTGTTGTTTTTTTGCAAACCACAAGGCAATTCTGATGAAGCTTTTTCAGTGCGAAATCTGTATTCCCCAAAGTTGCTTTTGTTTTCTTAAAAGAATGTGGTTAATTTTGTGAATATAAAATCATTTTATTTTAGTTAAGAAAGGACAACCATAGCTGTTTGTCACATTTCCTTTTATAGTGTTGAGAAAGGGGACATTCAGAAATCTTTTGGGAGTAATCCTTTCTCAGCATGCTTTTATCGGAATTTATGTTCCTCGGATTATATTTCTAGGGAATAAGATTATTTTGCATGTTTGCTTGCATCCGGTAAAATATTACACTGGCATCTAATAAGAACCTTTCAAACAGCAGCTTGAATGCATTATTTGTTGCAAATACGTTTGTTTCTTTTTGAACATTGCAGAAACATAATAGTTTTTCCATGTTTTGTTGGTAGATGATACCCCAGGCCCCTATTTTATGGTGCATAAGAGACAATTTACATGTAAATTATGGTTGTCAAGATATTGTACAATTAAAACCTCATTAAATGAGACGGTTATCTTAGTTAATTCACCTAGTTGTCAGTTACGTCGGTGCGACTATCTTTATATGAGTACATGTTGAGTACATTTGAACACTAAAATTAAATATATATACAACCAATTAAATCATATACTGTATATAAAACGTATAGTCCCTTTATATTTCCACTGTTTTAGAAATAAATTACTTTTTTTGAGCAGCAAGTTAATAGATTGGACAGTCATTCAGTCAAATTACTGCTGTTTGGACTATAACCGCCCGTTAAGTAAATAATTACAATAAAGTTATACATATATGCCATTTCCATCAATTTAAAAAGTATAGACCATAACTTGACTATTTACTACACGCTCCATAACTTAGTGATAATAAAGCACATTTGATGTTTCGATACAATGTATATTTAATTCAGGCAAACCTTTCAAGTCATAAATTGTTTATATGGTATTTATGTAAGAATATAACATCTGTTTGTTAAAACTTGAACAATGAAAAAGGGATATCAGTCTGCCATTATGATTGTAATTTAACTAGTAAACATATAGTTACCTGACATAAATGAATAATGAAGACATATTTACAAATGTCATCCTTCTTCATAACTATAATTCCAACTCAATAAAAATTTAAATGGTGCAATGTCATTTATTATCTTTAAAAACATTACTCACAAAACATAGATAGATCATATTTTCAATATTTTATCATATGTCATTGAAATAACATTACTATAACAGACAATACGTGCATTATCCATTAGTCCATCTTTAATGGTTGCGTTCCATGCTCAATTCATTCAATTATCTTCAAGTCTACAGGTATTTTTCTATCGGTCGTATTTATGTTTCATTTGTACTTGAGACACCTTCATGCTGTCTCAAATTATCAAGAATTTGATTCGGAACATTTTTGTTGTGTGGTTTGAAAGACACTATTCAAAGAACCGCTTAAACATGAGTCAAATTTTGACTTCGACTTTCAGTTAAGTTGGGAAATCAGACTTTGTTTTGTGCACATGGCCATAAAAACTTTCAGGCAGAACCACCGAAACATCACATGTCAGCTGGAAAACATTTTTACATGAACGTTTTTGTCTCATAACCAACGCGAGAGAGCTTACGATGTTTCATGTCGACGATTCTAACTTCATGGTAACACACCCTCCACCTCTCACACACACGCATGCCTAACCATCTAAATGAGTCATTATTATTGTTTGCGTTTATGTTGTTGTTTGATATAACATGTTAGGGCTCTCCAAACAAAGAAACTGATATATGGATTAAATAAATGCTTTTTCGTATGCCGAATAAATAGTGTCCAGTTCAATTTTATTTTAACTATTTTAACAATATATTAATGAGAGGGAGACAAGTTCTTGCTACATGAGTAGTGTCTAATGCGTCTCATACATGTTTTGTTTTTATAAAGAAATTCTCACTGTTAATTGTCTTACTTTTTCTTGACATATTGTGCCGCGTCATGTTTTCTTCATCCCTTTACTTACATATATATAGGTTGTCAATCTGTTTTGGACCTGTTTTTCGATATACGTTTTAGACTTAATGGGTTATCCAGGCAGGTTCATCATAGAAGCTCTATGTACATTTTAATTTGAAAGTAGACGAAAATATTATATTTACATAAAAATGTCTTTTTTATATAATTTCTCAGTTTAATACTCATCAGTTTGCGAAAAGTCCCATTGTACAAGTACCCATCGATCACAACCAGATGTCGACTATCATACATTTTTCTATATTTGATGACCTTAATCACTGAAGAAGGTTGTATGTTAAACTAATCAAATGTATATAAAGTTTGTTCAATGCGCAAAGCATTTATTTTACGTGATTTGCTTTGTGCGTGAAATTACAAGAAAACGACTAATAATGTGTAATCTTTTAAAAACACATGTGAAAGTGTATTTATCAAAATACACAATAAAGCAACTCAGATGTGCTTTTATCTAAGAAAATTAAAAATATTTAAAAAACTTTTACTTTTCAATTAATTGCACATACCAGTAACCGGCCAGTTTTATCAAAGAGTAGACACAAATCACATTCTACTTAAGTAGGTTGAATGTTTATTTGAAGTAATTGTGTAAATATTTCACCAACGTGCTTCTTGATATTTTTACTAATTTTTTATTGTGGCACTTGCATAAGCGAACAGTCCTGGTTTTCAAATTCTTACTTTGACAATTTGGATCTCTATGCCATGTGTTGTTTTGTGATTTTCAATCGCGCCGATCATTACGGAAAGCAAAATAATCATAATGATATATTCTGAACTCGCTTAGGGAATTTTATTTGTCAAACTGTTTTAAATGAAATAAAAAATAGTTTTAAAAATGTGAAGCTAGCACATGAAATAACCCATTTATCTAAAATTACTATACATTTTTTTCCAGACACTTAGAAGCTGTTAGCGCTATCTTTCAAATCAATTCTAGCAAATAGCCATGGATGTTCAAATGTGTATATACGCTCTTGTAACTTGTAAACAAATAGTAATTGTTGATATTACAGATATTGTTGATATCTAAGCTTTCATAAAACATTCATGTCTTTACTTTCTATTACGAAGTTAAATATGCTACGTGTGTATACTGCTAATTTATTTTTAATAAATATGCATACATACATTTCCTCTGAGAAGTGCCTTTTAGCTGTAGCAGGAAACCTTTTGTGCTAGGAATGCATGAGAAATAATTGACACTTCTTTATTTACAAAGACTGGTTGTTTGCGTTTTATAACTGACCATAAGTACGGTCTTAATGTTGGTTTAAACTATTTTATAATAACCGAATGGTAAGATTGTGTAAATTATAAAATATCCTAAAAATCAATGGTACATATGTGTAACCTAATTCGTTATTAAACTCTATAAACTGACAAAAATTGTGAAAGAATTGTCACTTGTAATGTTTGGTTTTTTTGGTTTTTTTGGGCTGGTACTAAAAGTAGCAAATTGTGATACGAATGGAAATAAATGATTCAGCCCCTTAAATCAAGTTTTGAAAGCCGCACGCAAGTTAGAACACCAATAAGTAGATCTCAGCAATATCTTTGAAGTTAACAAAACGTTGTATCAAATACATTAACAGCATATGACAAAAACATGTCAACTGCTTTATTGTGTAATATTTGTTGTAGTATATATTTATACCATAATTAATAACATTCATAGCAAATATATTACATCTTAACACATTTTCGGACGTCGTAAAAAAATGGTCCTGAAAAATCTGTCGTATGACGCTTGTTTAATCGGCCAATCCTGATTGAATCGTAAAGTAACATTATGTCGACATGGTGCACCACTATGTCTGGGGAAATGTTTTACAGCCGGATTTCTGTCTCGTAAATAACGTCTGGGATAAAACCTATCGCAACTAAACAATTCACTGGTGTGCAAAATTTTAACATAATTTCAAGTCACATCCGCATTGTATGACAGAAAATAATAAAAATAAATATTTGCATTTTTTAAAGAAACTTGGTATAGATGTTATCAATATTTTTAAGTTTTTTCTTCTGTTTCAAACTTTTGTCTGTTCCAAAATGTCTTTATTTGCAGTGTTCATTAAAAAAAAGGCATACATTTATATATAATCGGTCAACATTGCAATTGAAATTAATTGGGCTTAATTGAATTCGATGCAAGTTTTTCATCATGTCGTTATAACCACGTGAATGCAACTATCTCTTAATATAAGTACAGTATGTTTATTCATTTTCGTTGCGTAAAGGTCAGAATCAGGTTAATATTTGGGAATCTTATAAATACTAGTATCAAAGTCATGAACTTTTATACATATTGTTTTATAGTTTCCTTTGGCATTATTGTTTCGGCTGTCGTAAGAATGCTCTCAAAGTTAAATTAGGAAATAAATATTGAAATCTTAAAGTGTCATTTTGACAAAATATTTAAAGTAATATAGGGCCAATTGACATTTATATCAGGAACCTATGTCTCGCTTATATTATCAAAAACCAAAGAACATCACGATGGCGGCAATGAAATGTTACAGCGAAGTTTAAGTTTGCAATTGAAATTTAATATTGCATCAGTCATAAAATGTTGATCCATTTTTAAGCTAGCATCCAACAAAAGTTATCAGCCAAATGTGGGTAAGCAACTTAAGCTTTGTAAAGCCATTTGAAATATGTCCAATGGCAGCATTTTTACTTGTGGAAATAAGAAGCAGCGCATATTTGTCTTTCAACAAGTAATGTCGAATGACCGTCCCAAGGCGGTAATTGTCGGGTTTGCTCCTTTCGTTAAATGACTCATCACAAATTTGTTCTTACTTTTCACTTGGCTTGCATGTGAAATACCTTTGTTCTGTGCCTTTTCAATTTTTAGGGACATATAATGTTGTGGATACACTGTTTTTACTCCAAAAGAGTTATTAGAAATTAATCATATTTCTAAAATTAATTTTAAGGCTTTCCCCGATATCACAGATGATAAATTAAGAAACATACGCTAGCATATGTGTCTTAAATTGTTGCTTAATTGGTAAAGTACATGTTCATAAATATTTCCTAAGCTTTTCTCTTTCTTAAAGTTTAATGTCCATTCACTTCTGTTCAATCTTTTTGTCCCGTAAATCACTCCAAATAAGCATACAAATATTTGTGTAAACCTCGTTTGTTTGTTATTCATAAATGTTTTCCAAGCATTGTAAACGTCGATGTGAACATAGAGAATACCAGGTTAGTGTTGATAAAGATAAATGTTATCATGCGGGGCTAAGAAAATCAGAAAGCACGAGGCTCTTTTTATCCCACCATCAACAGTTTTTTTCAAATGAATTAAAAATCGAAACATTTAAATTTACCGCTACAGCTCCTCCCCTACATAATCAGACATTCCAATACAGTAACATAAAATTCATGCGCGTGCATAGAGTAATTCGGCTATAAAAAATAGTTCTAGTTTACAATAAAAGACAATAAACATGTTATTTTAATTGTATTTTCTCTATACATTATGTTGTAATTTAATTGATTACAATAATTAAAAATAATGGTTGGAAAATAACAACAACAAAAATAACACCCTCGTATACAGTTATGCATGTAGTGTGTAATGTCAAGTCCGTGTGACATTAAAGTTGCTACGCACATGGTTTAAGAAACGCGAAATACATTCGAGATTTGTGTGCGTTTGTAGATGTAACAAACAGTTTGATCAAAGATTTTTTTTTGATGACATTGAAATTCAGAACATTTAATTTAGCGCCATAAAATTGCAAAGATGGTTGTGTTTTTGACAGGGTGACTTGCGAAATTTGGATAATTGTTGGGATTGGGGATGTTGTGTTGGTGTTTATGTTTAAGTCTAGAATCTGTGATTTGTTCTCCCATTTGTCCAGATATGTGCAGTCAGCTGTATTTGGTTCAACTAAAGATTGAGCTCTATCTAAAGCATTTGAATATTCATAATGTAACGACAATTGATCATCAGGGTCTATCCTCAGATTAATCAGCTGATTGCTACTTTCTGAGACAGTCACAGATTCAAGATCAATTTCCTTCTAAAAATGTTGGGATTAAAGAATTTAAAGTCAAATTTTGCCTTGAAATCCTCGTTGCTTTCTCTACAACACTGCTTAGGTTTTCACACGATTCTCCGTCGCATTATTTCAATTCACAACAAATCACATAAAAAAACAGTGACTCACATAATCTGACGTTTTGACAGTTATTTATTTTTGCAGACTACAAATTCGTACTTTTTTATTTTTTACTATTCCTAAACAGTTTTAATCATATGCCAATATTATATTTTGCTTCAGATTTTTGCAAGTTTTGAATTGTACATTTTGATTAATAAAGTTGTTTTTTTTTTAAAAATGTCTATATAGTTGTTAAATAGATCTACGGAAGATCGCGATGAACTGTCCGGTTAACTCAGTCGGTTAAGACGCCTCTACTTAAATTTTCAATCCTGCCGGACAGAGATCAAAACCGCACTTATCCCTTTCTTTTAATGGCCTCGTTTGCTCTATTTAACCAATATTTATATTATGGACATTTTCTAGGTGATCACAAGCATAATTATGCGATAAATGAGTTTCGTTCACGTAAAGATTCCTAATCTTTTTGTCAAAAAAGTAGTCCAGCTAAGAGCAGGTGCGCGAATATCGGTTGATAAAGCTCATCTTTATCACACGGGTTATACATACCGATATTTACAGAGATGATGGGTTAAATTGTTATCCCAAATACTGTTACCTCTAACACTTTTGTTTATTAAAAACTAAAAATCGATTGCGTTCTTTCATGACAATGTTTTATAAGTTAATTTGTTATAAATATTAAGAATACGGCTGATATTCACTTTTACTGTTATTATTTTGTTTCTGTTAAGGAGAATACACCTAGAGGTTTGGTGTTATTAAGCGGAATAAAAGCATAATAACTATGGCATGGGCCTATCTTATCTATGGAGGTTTAAAATGATATGTGCTTTAAAATAGATATTAAAATATAAAAGTCGCCAAATTCCTGTATCTGTTGTTGTGAACAAACAGAAAAAAGAAAGAAAATATGTCAAAGCAAAAATAACAGTTACTTGTTTTGTAGAATTCAAACCAGGGACCACCTGAGTGGCGGTCCAGTGCTGTCCTTACTGCACCACTGAATCTTGCCACATTCTTGCTCAATGAAGTTTTATTAAACATTGTGACATGCACAACGCTTACATCTAAATTCAAACGTAAAAACGTTATAATTTGGAAGTGTTGCGATCAAATGATTGGTCAATATCTATTGTTATTGTCAGTCTTCTGCCATATACTTATTGTTTTAAATGGTTTTGCACAAATAAGATGGAACTTTGTGGAGCTATGGCTTGAAATGAAACTTAAAGCAGTTTTGGGGGTTTTCTTTATCTCTCTGGCCAATAGTTTTGTTTTAATTGATTTTAGTACTAAGCAAGGAACATATCAAATATCTTAGACAGCGATAAGTATTAACAAATATAGCTTATTAAAGAATCCTAGAAACTGTTATATTTCTTTTAAACTGTTACAACAAGGCTTTCGATTTCACAAATTAAGAAAGGCGTTTTCAAAAGAAATTCACTGCAATGACTTTATTGCTTCTTAGTATAATATCAGTATGAAAACACTTATACAGCAAGGCATAAGCCATCCTGCATTTTATGGAAATGTTTTATACAAGAAAATCAAGGACCATAAAACCTTTTCTGACCACTTTTCAAAACTTTTCAGAAAATTTATTGCAGACGGTTACAACCCGGGAATCCTTCGTTGTACTTCATTAATTGCAATTGATCATTTTACAGTCAAGAACTGGCATTGCTTTTAAATTACACGATGACCGGACAAGTCGTTGTGACCATATGAAAACAGTGACTTACAGCCATTATTGGACAGTCATTTGATGGGATATTTTTATTTACACTCTTTGTCTGATAGAAAAACCTTCAGGAAGTGCGAAGTTGGAGCGCTCCACAAACCAGGTTTAAACACCTCGTCGGTCCTTTTGCCGACTGACTGTTCCAAGGCAGTAACTGCTGGTTTTTCTTTTGTGTATGTTATGTCTCGTCTCTGTGTTTTTGTCACATTTTCATTTATCCTGCATGCATTTGTCTAGAGGTAGTTCAGATGTAAATATCTGTGAAAACTTTGAAATTTTGACATATTCTTATTTACATATTAAACATTAAGATGACCGAATAGATAAAGCAAATGTTTCCACGGGAGCAACCGAAATGTTACTGCCTATAACACAGAAGACAACTGACAGATTTATGTTGTCATAACACTTTAGTAATGTTTTATACACTCGATGAATTTATGGATAATTCAGTAACATTTGTTGAGAAAAAAAACATTTCAATTAAATTGACTGAACAATTTTTCGGTTCATCATAGCTTAAAGTCAGTCGTAACTGGCTGTCTATCAGAGTTTATGAGAAAGTCTAATTGGGAATTAACGTAAACATGAACATTAACGCTTTAAGTAGATCTAAAACCATAAGGGCTGTTTTGAAATTATAAGATTTAAACAAACGCTTTTCAAACTTAAATATAACTGCAATGTGAAACTGCGTATTAATCCCAGGACATTGGGGAATTTTATGTTGCCATAAAGTTTGCGTCCTGCTTTTATCAATTCGCGGTATTAATTGTCGAGTCCGTGAGATTGGTAAGTTTTATAACCATTCCAAGTCAGATGATTTGTGCAATTTCCTTGTTTCCTCACAGCAAAATATCATTACTCGCTGTTCATTAATCAGATTTCAGAAAAATGCAGGTGGGGGTATAATAAAGCTTAGTGACCTTTATTAAAATTACAATCAACAATGATTACTTGCAAAATATGGAACAGGTTCACAAATTGCTATTCATGTTGAGATGAAGATGCACGATTCTGCAAAGTGAGCATGTCTATAAACATTTTCACAGATTCAAAACCTGTTTTGAGAGTTTGTTTCTTGACAAAGAGGCAGCATGTGGTGTCTTTGCGTGCCTGTATGCACGGCCTTATATGAACGTTATGGTCTGAATTCATTTACAATCGTTCTGTAAGAATTACTTAAAATATTTCCAGACAATCATGCTAAATGTATTTCACTTTACCGTTGTTACTATGTCGTATTAAACACATAATAAATAGGTTTAAATACCTCATTGTGTTGACATGCAAAAAAAGTGACTTGCACTTAAGTTTTTTACGTTGGTGAGAAGGGTTTTTTAAATCGTTTGTCACAAAGTAGGAACAGTTTCTTCTGGTTTAAGATTAAACGAGTTTCTTAAATGGACTATCTAATTTTGTGTTTTTTTATATATCCTTCTGCGAATTGCATTTTATAGATGACTCTTTATACAAACACTTTTCAGGGAAGTAATAACAATAGCAATTCATGTGTTCTGAATTGACATAAATCACTAGAACGTCATTACATGTTTTTGAAGCCAAAATATGTTTATACCATCTGATTGGTCACACAGTCGACTTTGTCATATTCTTATTAATATAGTTCAAGCTTTCATGCTTGGGTTAAAATGTAAATTATTTCATTCTTCCATTTGCTTATTTCATTCTTCCATTTGCAAATTGAATAATACAAGGGATGCCAAAAGGAAGGAGACACTTTAAGTTTTCTGGATGCCCACTGACAAAAGTTGATCTCCCAAAGACAGCGATTGCATTAGTTGAATCGTATATGGAAATAATTTCAAATCATTTTTAACTAACGGTGTACTGACAATTTGGATATTTCTTGTTCCGAGGAAGCCCTTCCAATCTTTTTTTGCTGGACTGTCAATAAAAGTCGCATTCAAAGATGCGTGACATTTTCGGTCTTCCGCTTCTGTGTTCATCGAAAACTGCCCCGATCATTTAAACTTCTGTACTATTGAGTAGATGTGTTTTTTGCTTGGTTCATCTTTTGTTTTAATTCATGTTGGCATTTTCTTTGCACACATATTGGAGACTTTGATTCATAAAATGCTTTTACCACAAACGTGAGTAGCGCGTAGGTAAGCCGCGACGCCATTTTGATGGAATATAATTGACGACAATAATGACCTCATTTTTGCGTACTCCCGAAGTCTGAAAGTGCGGAAAATGTTATTTCATTGAATTGTGCTTCTACGATGGTTAGTTTCTGAAGAAAAGGGGTTTAGGATTAGCGAAGTTATTTAAACAACGTTATTGGTAAAATAATTACAAATGCTTTTTTATAATTCCGGTCACTTTAATGGATGTTCTAGGTGCTAATGCAACCACTTATACAATTTGAAATCGATTGCGTCTCAATAAACCTGTCTGCATATGGTAATTGAGACTTAAATTACATTCAGACTTCGGTCATTTGAAGTCGTCGGTACCGCCGATTTACTTCGAAAAGTGCATGGGTTAGAATAATTCAAATTGTCTCCACTTAAAAAATCCGACAAGGAAGAAATTTGATATGCGTTTCTTTCGGCGATAATGTGCCAGAAGCAATGTATGTGCCAAAATACTATTTCAAATACAGTGAAACATATAAAATGTTTATTGTTAGAAAAGAATAAATAATAGAATAATCGTTATGTTTTATCTTTTATTATTTGCAAAATATAATCAAATCAGATTTTATGCATTCTCTTATAGACGTGATGTCATCGTCGTTAACAAAGGGCAACATGCAATACATAGTGACTTCAAGTATTGATGTATATTGTTTACTTCTTTAAAATCTTTTGACATATTTCCAGAATTATTGAAAAGATGTTTGTCAAACATTTTTAAAGATAACTGTTACAAACCATACACTAGAATACCGTTTCCTGTAAACTTGGATATTTTATAAGATGCATTTGGTATTTGCGCACTTTTCAACGTAATATGATATTTATGTGTCTAGTAGATTTATCTAAACTGAAACCAGACATGATCCTATAGTGTTCAATCATCAGATGACAAACATGGTAACCAATCCGATGTCAACTATGAAAGCTTTGTGTTGGATTTATTGGAAATGGGGAAATTGTCCGGAAAATTGAAGTTACAGAGGCGTCAATCTAAACAGCCGCTAATGGTTGCAAATGTAATGGGAATAATTCTTTAGATTCACATGACGCTGTCAATTTGTCTTCTCTTGTAAAATACAATAAGCGTTGACTTTATCGGAATGACAGTTTGTTTCATCTACAAGTCATAATCATATGACAGTAAAGTAGTTTGATAACTAAATTCCATCGAGCAAATCCAGTACTCTATTGACTGCCGTTCGACACTCTACAAGATATTTCCCCAGATTGGCATATGTTTTGCATTGGAAATAAATGTAAATAATTTTATTTGGATTTTATTTGTTGTATTGACATTTGCAGTTCCCAAATTTAGAAAAACTTTTTATCAGGTGCCAGTTCGCAGTGTTAAGAAATAGTACAACAAAATATCAATTTAGCTATAAATATATTCGACCACAATGAGTCCGACAATCAAACGGTATCGATTCGTATCATATTACTAGCATAGCAGAATTAATTATGAAATGTGTTATTGCCGCAATGTAAATGTAATAAATTAGAATGATTATTTTGGCGGCCGATTGTGATAAGTAAATAAGATAAGGTCCTATCAAAATTTAAACAGATATTTAAATTTAAACTACCTCTAGACACAGTCAAACAGGGTCAATGTAAATGTGACAAAAACACAGAGACGAGACATAACACACAAAAGAAAGTCCAGCAGTTTCCGCTCTGGAACGGTCAGTTGGCAAAAAGACCGACTGGGGTGCTTACACCTGGCTCGTGGAGCGCTCCAACCTCGCACTTGAATGTTTTTCTATCAAACAAACAGTGAAAAATATCCCGTCAAAGTGATACAACTGACAGTATCCACCTGCATCGGGTGTTAAAACAGAAACAATGAACTAATTTACAGACAAAATAGCTCGTAATAAAATAAACTATCAACATATGTACAATTTGTGCAGTAGATAAGAGCCTCGACAATCAAAAAATGAGAGAGTAGTTTGAAATGAAACAACCCAAGTGCTGACGTATATTTAGAACAATTAAATGATGTCATATAATGCCATGACGTCAAACATAGTGTTGTTTGGAGTTAATAGGTCATAAGTTGAAAAATAACATATCATAAAAAGCCGAGGATGTATCCGCAGTTGGCATATTTTATAATAAAGGTACAAAAAATCCCGATGTACTGCTTATTTTGTCTCACATACATAAGGCACGACTGGAGTGATGGAGAGACAAGAAATTCATCATTGACTGTCCAATTATGGCTTAAGTCACTGTTTTCATATAGCCGCAACGATTTGTCCCTGCAATAACATCTAATTTAAAAGCAATGCAAGTTCTTGACTGTAAAAGGATCATTGCAAGTAGTGCAGTACAACGAATGATACCCGGGTTGTAACCGTCAGCAATAAATTCTCTAAGTTTTGAAAAGTGGTCAGAAAAGTTATTGAGACTCTTGTCTTTCTTTATCTTGTATAAATATTTTCCATAAAAACAGAATGGCTTATGCCTTGCTATATTATATATTATATATTTATATTATAAAACATTTCCATTATACTTAGAAGCAATAAAATCATTGCGGTGAAAGAATTTTGAAAGCGCCATACTTAGAATGTCTTTGTTTTCTAAACAGCAACACTGTCTTAATTATTCGTGTTTAACGTTGTCATGATCCGTACAACCTAAAGAATAAAAGGATGCTTCTTAAAATGCACTAAAATCTGTGAAGAACTGATGCAGCAAAAAACACGTGTCATTGAAATTAAAAAAGGAGCCGTTGATTGTAAGATGTTAATGTTGCAAGAAGTTTTGCCCAAACATATCCAACGGCTAAGTCGCTTTATCTTTAAATAATACAATGCTAGCATAACTGGATTTTTTTTTAAACTAAAAGGGCCGGAATACATTACATTACTTGTAAAATTTACCTATTAAATACTGTCCAAACGCGTTGAATTTAAAATAAAGAAACTGAAAACAGTGTAAATTTATTTACGATGTAGTCCAAGAGGTTGCATTGTTAACTATTTTGTCCAAGAATTAAATAACATTCTACATGCTTGAAGATTTTTGACGAAACAAACATATATACTAGAAAACACAATGTGCAGTAACTTTACTAACTCGCCACGTATGTTCCTTTTCATTAATAAATATTAACTTTTAGCACTTTTAGATAGCCATTTGTGTAAACATTTCATAACGTAAAGCGAAAGAAATATTTTAAAAAGCGTTTTAATGATTTTAAAGACGAACCATATTTCTCTATGAAAACCGAACTTGCCAAAGTTTTTTCATTATAGTTGATTCTTAAGTTTGTGTACTTATCACTATTTGCAATATGTCTATGGCAATATTTGTTTCATTCTTATGCTCTATTAAAATTGTTTACAAAAATTAAAGTACATTCACTTCTCGTTGTTTTATTACTTTTCTTGGTTTCGTGAATTATATTTTGACTATACCTAAACATGAAATATGTTTATGTTTTGCACAATATTCTTGAAGACTGGTTGAGGAGTATCTAACATTGGTTACCAGTTAATACATATATATTCCAACGCTCAGTGTCAAGTGACTAAAACCCGAAACTATAGAAACATCTATTGTGAATGTGAACTAAAAGCAATATAACGGACACACGAGAAAAGCAATTGTGTTTCTCAGGCCTTTAACTGGCTGTTTAAACACACCACATTATAGTTTATTGTTATTGTGTTTGAGCTAAGTGCTTGCTTTTGGGGGTACATAGATACTTAGATCCAGAGCGCCTAATTAACAATTCAGTGGAAGATCATGTAATATGTTTGAGACACTTTAAGCTCTAGTTCACGAAACATTGGCAGACTATTATATTTAAAACCCTTCTCATAATATCGGTTCCATGCGATGTGGGTTTTTTTCATTAATACCATACGTATTTTTTATATTTTTTACTTTATTTAAAATGTAATACATAATCAAACTAACTGTCAATGTTGTCTGTTTGAAGTTTAGTGTTACTACTGAACCTGAAATTAATTAAAATCACATTTTATTAATATCAAAATCAATACTAGTTGCTAAAAAATTCCGAAGGAAACTGGCGGCAAAACACAGTATTTTTGTTCACCTAAATCACATAAACAATCAGAGAAGTAGTGGGAACAATAATAATAAAATCACATATGCAATGTTCATTTAAGAGGTAAACTGCTAAGGTGATTTCATTAAATAGGCGATTCTAAATGAGTAAATGTTGTTATTTTCGATCATTGTGTGCGTTTTAGCCTCTTTTGCTCTCTTCTGTCCAAAAATGTACTGAATAGGTAAATAAGAAAAAGTCCTATCAAAATTTTCACAGATATTTAAATTTTATCTACTAGTAGCCAAAGGCAAACAAGGTAAATGTAAATGTGACACAAACACAGAGACGAGACATAACACACATAAAGAAAAAACATCAGTTACCGCCTTGGAACTGTCAATCGGCAAAAGGGCCACCTGGGGTGCTTAAACCTGGTTTGTGGAGCGCTCCAACCTCGCACTTCCTGAAGGTTTTTCTAGCAAACAAACAGTGTAAGTAACAACTTGCTTTTAAGTATTTACATTATAAAGGATAACATTCCGCCATCATAGTAAATCCAGTAATGTCAACTGTACAATATTGGTAAACTGCAATTGACTTCATACTTTCCACTATCAAGCAAATTGAATGGTTTCTAGCATTGAGAATATTAATGTTTGCTCATCTAAGAAACGATTCTCATAATTTCCTATAGAAATAAAAACGAATATAAGGACGACTTAATATCAAGCCAAATTTGTCGACGGGAGCAATTTTATTGAAATAGCGAAATATTGTATACAACATAATTTAGGTTTTATGCTGCCATAAAACATGCGTCCTGCTTTTATCTACGCTATGAATTGATGTCGAATCTGTGAGGTTTATTCCCAGAAAAACAATTGTGTAAATTCGGCAGTTTATTCCTCTGAGTTACACTATTTATTGTCCTAATATATTAAGTGTTGTTTTTTTCCTATTGTAATACGTCTTCTTTCAGTATGGTTGTCACATCAAACCTACACGTGTTCGTCTAGTGCAAACTAAACATTTTATATATTCTGCAAATCACAGAAAACATTTTCATTTACATTTTTTTGTTTTTATTTATCTCGCTTAGTAAATCACGGATTTGAAAGAAATAAGGAGATTATAAGTTGGCGTGTGCATTTAGATTTTTAAAAGCACTTCAATTTGATAATGGACTGTTACAGTTCTAGATCAAGTCAGCAAATTGCCTTGTCTGTGCGCAATTACTGTCCTTTGGAATTACAAAAAAAGATATTTGCGCGTGTTATATTGCAATAAAACACGCGTGCTGTTTATATATATATCCGCAGAATAAAATGTCCAACCCCTGAGATTTGAAAGTTTTACTACCGATTTAAGTCGAGTATATGGTGCAGTAACCCAATTTATTCATTACAGATAACGGTTTTTACTATTTATTCACTTTTCGTTAATCTGATTGGAATTATACATTAACAGAAACATTAAGATTTCATAACTAAAATCACATGCAAGGAGAAGAATTTTCAATTTATGAAACAATTTAACAAATTACCTTGCATGGTGCAATAGCAGCGGATTTTGAAAAAAAATAGAAATTACTTCAAATTTTGTTTAGTAAATTGGACTCTTAGGCGATGCCGACACTGTGTAAAATAACTTTTAGCTATTTGTTGTTTGTTCCTGTATTCCACAATGAGGAGGACAAATATATTAGGCGTATACGTATATGGTATGTACACATCCGTTATATTATATGAGTTTAAAGGTGTTAACCAACAGTTTGCCTATATCAAAAACATATAACAATATCGAACCACTGCTATTGGGAATTAAGGCATACAAATGTATAAATCCATACTTAAATCTTACTAAATACGATTTGAACACTAAGTACTTTGTTAAACAGAACTTATTGCGAAATAAAATCCCTCTGAATGTGTATTCTTTCCAATAGTATAAATGTTCGATAGTGTTTGCTGCTAATATAGATTTCGAAAACGGAGCGAATTACCCGAAAGATTATATTACATGATCTCAAAAGTTAGTGGTCACGTTGGTGTCTAAGTTTAAAAATACCTACCTTTGCAGCAGGGCTCAATAGGAATTACCTGTTTGCAATGAAGAATACTTGACTGCTAATACCGATCTTGGACTTCAATTAACAACATTTTGCAGGTCATTTTCGGGTAACAATGACTTATTGGGTTATTTGAGAACAGAAAGTGTTGCTCAAACTGTCGGATACCGCCTTTAAAAGTACACTTAGCATGCTTCTAGATTTCATACTGAAAGACAGTCCAACTATACATTTTATTAAAGTAAAGTTTACTAAAATATTGACGACAAAATATACGGAGTTTTTACGGCCTGAAATATCGCCTGCCAGATAGAATTGATTTTACCTTTAGCGTAAAGCCATTGCAGACACAAGTTTGTCTGCCAATCTAATGTGAAAAAAGAAAGAAGGCACTTGATACATGGAAAGGGGCTTTTTAAGATAATAAGAAAAGAGTAAGATTTTATCTATATCATTCTTTTGTTTTCCGCTAAAATCTAACTTTCGTTTAAACTAAAATATTCATTTCGGAATATTCACAATAAATACGGTCTTTCTGTCTGTGGATAAAGTCGCTAATAACATAATTTACTACAAAAAGTACCCAGTGCTGAGTTATTCACGATTACTTGTCACATTAGCAACGACGGTGATATCATTAAAGGCATTGATAGTCATTAACAGAAGTTGCACAGATTAAATATAAAGATCGAGTTTTTACAAGAATGATATTCTTTTACCGAACTGGATTCCTAAGTAAACAATTCTATACAAATACGATTAATAGATAATGCCAAACTTTGCAGCGATTAATATCTCTAAACTGCTTAACTCCTGTCTTCTGTAGTTCTTACTTACGTTGTTAAATTTTGTGAAAAATATTTTTATAAAGATTTAAGTCTTAACATTTTTTCAATGAAAACATTCTGAGGAAGTCTAAGGCACATTTACCTCATAAACTTCCTATAGTAAGGTTACCGTCAAGACAACGTGACCTTGAATTGAAATCTTCTATAATAAGACTTTTGGTAGAATGGGCTGATGCTAACATAAAATTAGGTTCATAGAAGTATACAAGGAAAACTGCAATCAAAATTGCATATTTGGTTCCAATAATGAAAGTTAAGGCAGTCTGATTCTCGTTGTTCTACCTCTGGTCAATATGATTTATTCTATTTAGTTCTAAGCGAGGAAACGTAACGTAACGAAATGATTATAGGGGCTTTTTTAAATTTAGCCAATTAAAGGTTTGATTAGGCTTATGGAGCATGATTGTGTTCATGTAATATTAAAACATCAAATTATTACAATATCAGATAAAACTCATATAAAAATGGGTTCTAAGATAAAAGTGAATAGCTGTACTGCCTAAATAGATAAGAACATTTAAACAGTACTGACCTTTCGTTACTTTTTATAGTATACTTCTATGTCAAGTATTGAAATTCAAAATGCCGTTTTATTATGTTCTCTAGAAATATTTAAAAAGGTTTGCTGATATATATTTTCATTTACACGCTTGGTTGTAAATTTCTATTTGAACATTTAAACGACCTAATAAAATTAGCTAATTTGTCCACCGCAGCAATTCAAATGAAAGTAGGTATAACACAGAAGACATTTGACAGATTGATGTTGCCATCAAATTTGCGTACTGCTTTTATTCACTCGATGCATTAATAGTTTAATATGTAACATTAGGAAAGAAAGAATCATTTCAAACCAAAATACTAAGCAATTTCTAGGCACATCATAGCTGAAGGCACTCGTTACTGGCGGTCTATCAATCAGAGCTTATGCGGAAATCTAATTAGGAGTCAACCTTAATGTGCGCATTAAGACGTTTTAGTATATCTAAATATAAATAAGGGCTGCTTGCAGATTATAGGACAATTTCAAAAATTGCTTTTCAACGTACAATATTACTGCAATCTGAAATTGCGTATAAAACTCAGGACATTTGAGAATTTTATGTTGTCATAAAACTTGCGGCCTGCTTTTATCAATCCGCGATATTAATTGTCGAATCCGTGAAATTTGTAAGATTTATAACCATTCCACGTCAGATGTCTATGCAATTTCCCTGTATATTCCTCAGAGCTAAACTAATTACTCGCAGTTCATTAATCAGATTTCATAAAAAGTACAGACGTGAGTATACTTAAGCGTGTGCCTAGTGACATTTTGTTAAATTACAATCAACAATTATTGCTTGTAGAATGTGGATATAGTTTTTAGATTGTTTGAATATAACAACGCATGTGATTGATTAATTAATGTGAGAGCAAGCTTGAAAATCACATTGCAATAACTGCAAAGGCACACATCCTTTTCTGACACTATATATTTCTAACCATAGAGGAAGTGTGGTGTATCTTCAACGCTTTTATGCAAGACAAATATGAACGTTATGGACTAAAATCAAAATTCATTCATATGTTAGAATTGGTCTAAACATGAATACCAGGACATAATATTTTCAAAGAATTTATAGACACATATCCTTAACGTTGTTTTTCACTTTGACTTTGCTAATTTGTCAGACTGAAAGGCCTAATTGGGAATTATAATAAAGAGATTTGTGATAAGGTCTTAAATTGGGACTACGAATTATTGGTGAACAACAGGCAAAAACGCAGAGTTAAGTTCCTTAACGTCTACGTTGATGAGAAGTTTTATAAAGGGTCGTTTGTCAAAAGAAAGGCAACAAGGAGTTTCATAAACTGAAAACATATTTTCAAACGCATTTTATAGTTGAGTCTTTTTATAAAAAAAAAGATTGCAAGGAAAGCAACAACAATTCATGTCATGTACATTGTATGTTGATTTAATATCTTAGGGACATCATTACATGGTTATGTAACTAAAAACATGTTTGTACAATATTTTGGTCACACAATCGACCTTCATACAGTTTAAGGTTTCATGCTATAGGTAAATTATAAGTTATTTCATTTTACAATTTGCATTTTAAAACTATATACAGAACGTAATTCACTTTTGAATTTTATTTTTTTACGAACAATTCCTACTTCGGCGCTTGGATTTTCAGTATAGAGGGAATGCAATTATATGAGCACTAGTGTCATTTAAAACTTTCCATGATATTCCATGAGTCCACCAGTGATGCCTGACACCATGTATTGTATATACGTTTATAACCTTTTAGCTTGACATGTCATTCTATCAAATCAATAGTAAAGCACTACACTAGTGTAAATAAATAAATCAGAAGGTTATTCCATATGATCGAGACATGAAAACCAATCATGGCACCTGTTAAGTCAACTTTATTAATCGCATTGTAGGCTTTTATTTTATTGATATTATTATACTTTTAGACATACAAAAATGCATCATCGCTTTATGGAATCATCAACTTGTTCTTATTATGCATCATTGCTTTTGCTGTTTTATTTCAAACTACTCTCTTGATTGAACCTTTAGGGATTTTATTTTTTATCTCCTGGATTATTGACATATGTTGGTTGTTCATTATAAGTATTGTTATTATGTTTGTATAAATAAATTAATCAATCAATGATACTGTTAAATGCCAATGCATATTTCCAGAAATAATCGACAAGAGCTTGGTGGATTTTTTTTAAAAGTAACTGTCACAAACCAGCCATCTTAATACTGTTTCCTGCATACTTGCATATGTTGTAAGATGCAGTTGGAATTTGCGCACTTTTCAACGTAATATGATATTTATGCGTCTAGTAGATTTATCTTAACTAAAACCAGACTTGGTCCTATAGTGTTCAATCATCAGATGACAAACATGGAAACCATTCCGATGTCAAATATGAGAGCTTTGTGTTGGATTTATTGGAAATGGGGAAATTGTCCGGAAAATTGAAGTTACAGAGGCGTCCATCTAAACAACCGCTAATGGTTGCAAATGTAATAGAAAGAATTCTTTAGATTCACATGACGCTGTCAATTTGTCTTCTCCTGTAAAATACAATAGGCGTTTACTTTATTGGCATGACAATTTGTTTCATCGACAAGTCATAATCATATTATAGTAAAACTTTTTTGATAATTAAATGCCATCGAGCAAATCTATTTCCCTATTGATTGTCGTTCGGCTCTCACAAGATTGTCATAGATATTTCCCCAGACTGTCATATGTTTTCCATTTAGAAATAAATGTAATGTACAGAAACGTTCTATATATATATATATATATATATATATATATATATATATATATATATATATATATATATATATATATATATTATGATAGAGCACTATACTAGTAGTTGTATGTCTATTACCCTCTATAAACAGCAACGCTGTCTTAGTTCATGTTGATTGTTGTTAAATAAGGCATTATTAATTGTAAGATGTTCATGCTGCAAATGAAAGGATGTTCTGACCAAACCTAATGAGAGTGTATGTTAACATGGCCTTTGTGAAGTAACGTAACGTAATAAAAGGTTACATCACATTTACATGATACAGTCTTACCCTAGCTGAATTTGTTCAATCTAACCAGACATCACTATATAACCAAATATTTGTCCTGACGATTGCCACACATTTAATATCTGACAAAAAATGTCGAATTAAGGTAAAGAATGTCTATGCATTGTAAATCTATTTACGATGGACGTGAAGTACAAAAGGGTGCAGTATTAAACATTTTGTCTTACAATTATATTACACTAAACAGGTTTAAGAATCTTTGACTAAATAAGCATAAATGTTACATATGGGACAAAACGTGCAGTAATTTTACTAAAACGCTACGTTTTGTTACCTTTTAATGTAAGTATCAAAATTTGGCAGTGTTATATGACCATTTGTTTAAACAAAGTATAAGTCATTCCATAACATTCGGTGAAAATAATATTAAAAGCCTTATAATGATTTATTAAAAATTGCATCTGATGGAAAAACAAAATTACCAAAGTCTTTGTTCTAGCTTTATGGACTGCAATACATTCAAAGACAGAATTAGAAGAAATAAAACTAAACTCACTTCTCATTGTTTGTTTCTTTAACTATGCTAAACACGAAACATGTTTATTATTTGCATAATGGGCTTGAAAATTTGTTTTATCCTTATGAATGTTACACTCCGGTAACCAAAATAAAAAATGTCAATTAACATATTGAAAAGTGTCATTTTTGATGACAGTCAGTTATTGAAATGTTGTATATTATTTAAAACGTAGTTCATTTATTGTTGGGACGTGCTCTCTTCATTGTCTAAAGTTACTGCATTCGATTCAAAGCACATGGTCGATTGAATGAAACGGTAAACTTGAGATTATGAATCTGTACTCAAATATAGAGCAAAATATATTAACGTACTCGGGAGAGAAAAGATGATTGGCAGTTTAAACAAACCAAAAGTATGCTATTGTGTGTGAGTAAAGAGATCCTTTAATATGTCTAGGACAATTTAAGCTCTTCATTTACCAAACAATGCAGAACAGTATACATAAGATTTCATCAAAGTATTAGTATCCTGGACTGATTTTTCATAAATATTCTATCCTAATAAAAAATTAAGTACATTGTATTCCTTGATAATTTGTATGTACCTTTGTTAGAATAATCTCATGAATAAATTAAGTCAGTCATTCTTAGATTAAACAAACGTATAATAATACTGCAAACAGGTATGGCTTTGATATGCACAAAATGTATGTGTATGATGTGAGTGTTTATTGCTTAAATCGACAAAGTTAAATATATTGTTTTTGTTTTGTAGGGAAATGTTAATTAATAAAGCTAAAGCCAACGTCAATGCATCGAACAGACAGACAGGCAGATTTTACTTTACAACATGTATGCAGTCAACAAAATTTGTCATTCTACGCATGCGTTCTCAATGTTTCAGAACCTGTCTTTAACAATCAACCGTTAACATTATGTCTCTGCGAATTAAGATAATTGATATATTCTGATTGTGGAGACTCATATGAATAAATCTTTCCTTGCTGTGTTAATAAAAATAACTCAAATTGTTATTTAGACAAATTGATTGTAATAAATACTAAATCATACAGCTAAGCCTGAAATGTCCATCTTCATAAGGTACTGATAGTTGTTTGTTGTATTTACATTGTTAAGCAAACGTTTCAATGTTTAAAAAATGGTATACATCGTGTCAATCTAACTTTTACTGTTGTCTATTTGAAGTCTAGTACTTTACAATAGAATTTACTACAAACAACGAGCGCTTAAGTGTTTGCATTAAAACATTAAGTGTTGTTTTTTATCTATGTGTGTAATGTCTTGTTTCAGCGTGTCTTTCCCTTTTATATTAAACATGTGCGCGTTTGTCCTGAGCAGATGCTAGTTTTAATATATGAGGCAATGCTCACAAGACATTTGCATCTTTTTATCGCGGTTCATAAATCAAACATTGTAAATATATCAAGGGATTATGAGTTGGTGCGTTTATTTATTTGGCATGCAACATTTCAAATATATAATGCATGCTTGCAGATCATGGATCAATTCCGAAATTTTCATTTTCAGTATTACTGTCGTAAGACAGTTGAGCGTGTTCTGTTGCTATGGAATCTGTTGACATACATTTCAATATTCAATGTCCAATGCGCGAGAATTGTAAGATTAACTACTAATCAAAGTCTAATGTATTGTGCAATTACGCAGTTTATTCGTTAGAGCTTATACATGTACTCTTTATTCCTTCATTCACGTTTCGTAAATCCGGTTAGGATTATAAATTAACAGAAGCAATTAGATTGCATAACTAAAATAACAGAAAAGAGACGTATTTCCAATTTATGTGACAATTTCAGAAATTGCATGCCTTGGTGCAACATCAGCGAATTTCTAAAGAAATAGGAGGCATTTTAATTTTATTTTGTCTGTAATTGGACACCTTGGCGAGGCAGAACTGCTGTGGAATAACTGATAACTATTTATTGTTTGTATTTTTATTCCACTATGAGGAGGACAAAATAAATATATCATAGTATACATCCGTTATATAAAAGGAATTTAATGGAACACCTACCATGCTCTGAGATCGCATATTGACAAACAGCCCCATCTCGACATTTTAAGAAAGTAATGTAACAAAACAATTAGTTTCATCAACTTAACCAGCATCTTTTGTATCTTTTGGATATAAGAATTTTCACTATAATCCAAAATTACACTACAACAAAATCAAACCAATGATGTGTTTATTTCAGCATTGTTTTTAATTGTAACCAAACTGCAGCATTCCCGAGCCTAAATGATTCATCTCATGACACCTTTTTACCGTTAGGTGTGGACATAACAATAATGGTGACAGAAAAAAACGAGGTTTATTTAATGTCCGAAATATCACCTGCCAGGTGGAATTGATTCTACCGTTGCCAATTGAAAATATGTTTGCTGAACGATGGTGTAAAAGAGAGAGATAACATTTAGAAAAACTAGCACTCAGTACATGGAAAGGAGCATTTTTAGATAAAAAATCAAGAATCGAGTAAAATTTATCTTCATCATCCTGTTATTTTTTAAGGAATCTAATTTCGTTTAAACACCAACATTGACAGCCATAAATAAGAATGCATGACAAAATATTATGGGCATTGCAACGGATAGTAAAATTTGGAAAGGCATAGAACAAAGTTGTTTACATGTAAGCCAAATACTAAGTCATTGATAGTCATAAACAGACGTTGCAGAGATACAATACCAAGCTCGAATCTTGAAAAGAAAACAAAATTGAACTTGATTTCTAAGAACAAAACTCCATAAAAATTCACAAATACCTGCCTTTGCAGCACCATTAATATTCTTAACTTCTCCACTCCTGTATTCTTGTAGTTCTTAATCAAGTTGTTTAATATTATGAAAAGAATCGGAACCTAGCATTTTTGTCAATAAAAAAATCTGAGAATGTCTTAGGCATGATGTTCGTTTAGCATCTTTTGTGCCAGTAGTTTCTACAATGTACACGTTTTTATTTAATTTATTTCAAATTGTTGTGTTTTAAATAAACCTTTGCTTGTGACTAACATCAATATGTTGCCTGTAACTAAATTATTTTTCCCCAATTCATTCTTAGATAGATTCACAATTTGGACTGGTATGGATATTTGTGAAGCTTTATGTTTCATATGTGACAACACCTGATTTCTTATTGGTATGCCATGAGAACCAACGGTTCACTATTGATTGCAGATTTATCATATACTGCTGCGGACTTGACATTATGTTCGCACCATCCTTGACATTTTAAAGCAGCAGATCTAGATATTTAGACAAGCATTCCCAATATTACCGTTTTTACTTATTTCTGTTAAGAGAGACGATTTAAAATTTGGTATTGAGATTTATTTCATTGATGATGATTAACCTCTTGCTACATCCTGTGGTATTTACAAATACGAAATTTGAAGGTTTGCACTTGTGCATACTAAAGTAAAGGTTTTAATAGCAGTGCCAGAAACCAGTTTATTACTACATCATTTTACAAGAAGTCTTAAGAGTCTCCTAATCGAAATGACGTAGGCCTTTAAAAAAAATGTCGTCACAATATATCTACCCTTTACTTTTAGATGGAAATTATTACCGATTATAACTAATGTTTTGTGATTGTAACTACATCTTGTACTACTGTTAATAGCAACACATTTTAATGGTTATGTTAAAACAGTCCCGACTGTAAATAATGACATAATGACAAGATAAACAAATTTTAGTGGGGATCTTATGTACATAGATTAAATGTTCAGGTATACGTATGCCAGTAAGCATTGAGTATGTCCTGCTTTTATTCAAGACTATAGGTAAAATTTTAATATTAATGTTTGTTTCATTTTCATAATAGCATGTGTTAAAACGGTTTCACCCGATATTTTTAAGATCTTAAAATCTATTTCGCTGCAAAGTCACAAGAACAGAGGAAACCATGATAACGTCTGTATTCATTAGAACCTTACCGATCATCGGAAGTCCAAGGGAAGTACTACAATAAATTGTTTATGTATTTCTATGAAAGAAATACGATAATATACATTTTGAATCTTTTCACCTTTATACAACAGATAACTTTGCGTCTATGCAATCTTTTTTCGCTGACAAATAGTGTTTTACCTACGTCATAAAATAAACATTCCTCATACACGTTCGTCTGGCGCATTTGATTTTAAACAAAAGTAAAATAGGTTAATTAATGATAACGGTAATCTTTTCCGTAAAATGTGTAATAAATCTGTCCCTTGTAATTAACATGTACAATGGAAACTCTGACGAACTCAGTGCAGGATCACAAGAATTTGCTTTCATGTTAATGTCTTCGGTGTTCATTAAAACATTTCTGCTGATAGAGAGCACAAAAGTGAAGTCAAATAGTTAAAAGTCCATAACATTTAGTTTCTGTGTAGAAGTAACAAAAATCCTTACAGCAATTTAATAAGTTGCATTAATGTATTTGGATTTGCAAATGTCATAGTTTCCTTATTATTGCAGGAACCTTGCAGTCGCGTTATTGCTGTGTCCGTGAAATTTGTAGCTTTAATTAGAATTTTACTTTATTTTCAAATGACTTATTTTTTATAAGAAATGGCGTAATAAAATATGGAAACCTATATTTAATTTGCTGTCTTAAAAAACTTGAGATGCGGATATTGCGTGATGACTAAGATATCGACGGATAAAAATGCTTTCCATTTAGTACTTCTCTGAGATTTTAGTATTCCTAGGATTTCTCGATTTTTCTCGACACAGTCCGTATTTGGAAAACGAGAGCAGATATCATAATGAATTTAAATGGGACGGTATGCAAGTAAGGCATGTTATGTTATATTTTGCTACGTTTTGCTAAAGTATCCAACGCTGTCACACTACATAGAAAATCCGTTTTTGGTGTTTTCAATGTGTTTAAATGTAATAGAATCAAATTGTTTCTCAACAATGTTGCAATACTCGGACTTAATTGTTAAAAGTATAATGGCATTAACATTTACATAGATCAAAAAACATTATTACTTTACTTCGATTTAGTAGTAGTTAGTCAGTAGGTGTGAAATGACAGAAGGTTAAGTCATCTGAAAGGCACTTATCATGAAATAAGATCAACTAACCAGAAAAAAAGCACGATCGTTTCCGTCCATTCAAAGCGATTATTTAAAACGAAAGATTGCAATTTATTCAAAAATGTATTTTACCAATACATTAAACACGTTCGAGGGCTATTAATATAAGTTTAACAACGTTGTATGTCCATGTCTGTATCTTTGCCCATTGTATCGCTGAACAGTTAAGTTGTTTTATATACACATATAAACTAAATACACAATAAATCAAACCAGATTTACAAAATACGTTCTTACTTAATTTTAATAAGATGTACTGTTTATAACATGAACACCTTACATGTTACCGCCTTAATATAAGCACACAAAACATAATATGCTATTCAGTTAATCCATGTTTTCACGATGTTTGTGTAAACGATATTTGATATGTTTATTTTATGTTCAAAGCAACAAAATATTTGTATTTGTACTTCATTATAGACAGGACGACCACTCTCAAACATACCATAAAAAAATCTGTCTTGTCGAGCAACGCGATTATTTAAGACGATAGATGTATTTTACCTCTGCATTATTCACATGTCTTGACCTTTTCCACATAAGCAAAATTTGTGTCACTCTCACGTTGTTTTTTGGTTTGCTTCAGGCAAAGTAACATCTCGGATCAGCTTGAGTAACTGCACATTTCATTTTGTGCTGCATGTTTTATGTCGCCACTAGCTTTTACTTTTATATTTGAAAACTAAGCTTAATGCGAACCTAACATTAGTCTTAGAAATGGCGTCATTTTCCTTTTCTAAATCAGTCTAAATAATTGCGTTGCAATAAATTTGTGTTTTGTAATCTATATGTCAATTTCTCTTGAAAATTCGTAATAGATTAAAAGCATTTGTTACGTTTAACTGTCTTTGCTTTACTTAATTGTGCTGTAAAAAGTATGGTAATTCCCTGTGTAGACAGCATAAAATAAGACTTATAATAAGACATTAGTGGTTAAAGATCAACTTAAAACCTAGGCTGTCAAACTCTGAAAATTTTAACGAAAGGCCTTTAGTCTTATGTCTGTAACTAATTTTACAGCCAAACCTGTATTCAAAGACCACCCGAAGTGAATGGTTAAAATTGTCTGCTTAATCGTAAGGCAGGTTGTGTTACTGTGTTACTGCTTCTTTTGCTTATATTTTTGCTGCTTTTCTTTTTTGCTGCTGCTGCTCCTGTTTCTAAATTAGAAAGATAGTATTTACCTGTGCTTGTTGAGTGCAGTTCTCATTCGAATGGAAAACGTCCCGTTTTCCTTCATATCAAGCAAACAAAAAAATCCGGTTGACATTGAAATGTTGATTCGTTTTGTCTACAAACGACAGAGACCCATTCTGTTGCATTAAGCCGTTCATGCAGCCACCAATGTTATTCAAGAAATCTGATATGTTAAGGTTTTTATGAAAGTACATTTTTAAAGTACATTTAAAAATATAAAATATAACTTAAATTGATAATCTCTATGAGTCCTTGAATATTACATTAATACGTGAATTACAAAAAGCACAATTGTATTTATTTATTTATTTATTTATTTATTTATTTATTTATTTACTTATTTATTTATTATTAAAATTTATTTATGTGTCTGTATATTGATGACGTCATTTTTTGAATGATGTTGAATGATGTACTAAACAGTTTCATTTTACGCCTTACATCTTTAATTCGTTTGTAGTATATGCCGAAATTAGCGATCTCGTATTAAGTACCAAAAAGTGACATTGATAGAACAGCCAAAGTGTTTGAGCACGCGGCCATTTTCACATATGAGATAAATGGTGTGTTTAAAATCAGCTGGATGTGTCAGCAAATAAATACATTGAATGTGTTTATTGTCGCTGGTTCTGTGACGTTTAATATAGTTGTGCTAAGGCGTGGTCTGTTTGATATAGCAGTATTTGTTAATGGCGAGTGTAAAGCTTAATTGCAATTTGTAGTAATATCATGGTAATTGTTTATGCTGCTACAGAAACGTAGATTTTTTAAACTCAAACTAAAAACTGCTGTATGATAAAGTGTGTTCATTTATAAAGTATATAATATAAAGTACATAATATGTGTTTAATGACCTTTAAGTGAAATTAAAAAAATACCATAATTTAATTTGTAAAATTTGATAAGACGTAATTACATCACCAGGGAGAGGCTAAAATTCACAAATGAACTTATAAATTACTGACAGAAAAAGAAAGCTCAATTAAATGAAAATGTATTTCTTTCACTATGTAGTCTAAAAGGATGCATTTATAAGAATACAGTGTTAATCATGCATCTGGATACAGCAAAAAATAACGACAAACCACTACTGCCTTGGAACGGTTATTCGACTAAAGAACTGACTGGGGTGCTAAAACCTGTCTTGTGGAGCGCTCCAACATCGCACTTTCTGAAGGTTTTATTTAAAAACAAAGAGAGCAAATAAACATACTTCATCGAAGTGAGACAACTAACTCTAAATACAATGAACTATCAACATGTGTACAACATGTAGAGGAGCTTTAAGCCTCAGCAACCAAACAGTTCCGAAACGAGAGAGTAATCTGAAGTATTGTGAAATCCAAATTTATCCGCATATTATAAAATATAGGCAAAGAAAATCGTGAATATATACCTTCTGTGAAATCTCGCTTAAAATGTCATGAAGACTGCTCAAGTTGTCCCACATCAATAGGGCACGACTGGAGAGATGAAGAGACATAATTCCAATAGTGAATGTCCAAATTATGTCTTAATGTCACCCGTATAAATGACATGTCCGGCCATCGTGTAATTTAAACGCAATGAAGTAAAGTCTTGGGAATGTTTAAAAATAAAAGAAAAACACAATTTTAATGTTATTACATTTAAATAGATTGATTTTTTACCTTGAAGCCGATATAAGTGTTCACAAGAAAGATCTATTCGATGGTAACGTGCTTTTGGAAGGGGCAGGGGTTACTGTAGCATAGTAGACAGTAACCAGTGAGGGAGAGTGTGGAGGGTTATGTAATCTTAAAAGGCACGTGCACACTAGCGAGATTGCTTAGTTTAACAAAACTATCTAAGAACTTAATTGATATGGGTTTCTTAAATACTCCAGTGGACAACTGTGTTACAAGATAAACCCTTGTAAATTTAAATTTCATATTGGTTTACAAGCCATGTGTTAATAGGGAAAACCGGGTAAAACCACGTTTTCATTACTTTAATCTCCTTAATCACATTTACAATCAGAACAGTGCCTTAAGGACAATATATTTTGTATGGTACCACATACTTTAACACCATTAACAATAAAATCTGAAAGAGAGTACAGCTATACAGATGATTTCATTTTTGGTTTTCAAAACGTCGAAATAACTAAAGGTTTTATCCATTTAATTCTTCTTAATGCTTTATATGACAGGACACTGTAAAGTGGACAGTCCGTTATATAAATTTCATAACATTTAATTTCGCGAAAAAAGATATTTTAGGTTAAGGTTCAATGAATTAAGACATTTTTCTCATTAAAAGTGATTAAAGAAAACGTGCGTATTCCGTTTTTGTACTAGTTCACTTTTTGATTTGCGCTAAAATATACATTGTTTACTCTTGTCCATGTGAATATGATATTTTTTAATTTATGCTATAAACAAGAAATTTTAGTGTATTATTTCTGTGTGTCTGTGAAATTACTCCTGGTTCGCTAAAGAAATAAAACAATATAACATTAATGTGACTTATTTTGATGAAACCGATATTTTCCCTGGAAACAACTGTATTTGAAATTAGAAAACTACCCATAAAAGACCAGACATTTGAACGTTAAAAGCCATAAAACTTACGTTCTAGTTTCATCTTCTCGCGGCATTATTGTCAAATGTGTTCGATTCGTCAGAGTTATAACTATTTCATGTCAAATGTTCCGTGCAATTTCTAAGCATAGTTCTCACCGCTAAACTCATTACTCGCGCAACATCAATCAGACTTCATACGGATATCCGACTGGGGCTTATAATTTAATGTGCGCATTTATATTTCTGTGGTAGAATCACATATCAAACGGACTTTCATGCAGATAATTGAACAGTTTCCCACAATTTCTGTTACATGGTGCAATTTAAAGATAATAATTATTTATAAGGAAAGCGAGTCATTTGAAGTGCATTTTCCATTGTGATTGTTTGGCTTTCTAAGTATCGTACATGTAAAAGATTGCGTTTTCCGAAGTAATTAAACTATTTTGGTACCTGACGTTACATAACATATAGGGTATTAGGTTTGCATTTACAGTTCAGTTGCCTCTCTTTCATGTAATATGACTTTAAAAAAAGATTACCCTTTAATGTTGAAATCGAGATGATATAAATGAGTTCGAAGAGATATATTTTTGCGAATGCCAAAACATGTTAATGAATATGTTAAATAGGGGTTGATTGTAACCAAAAGAAAGAAAACCAGATAAACATACAATATACACTTTGCTGTGTTGCTTGCGACCTTTAAGGAAAACGGAATGGGTGTGTTAGAACGTACATTGTAACATTTTATTAATCTATCGTACGTTTAACTAAACAATTTATAAAAACCTTCTTTTTTCACCCATGTACTTAAACTTTTATTGTAAAGTATACAAGATGTTTTATGATATCGCCAAACCCTTTTCGCAGCAGGACCACAATAACATGGCCAGCAAAATAATCATGATCTCGGTGTACATTAGAATGTCTCCGTCGACCGAAAGCTCAAAAGTGAGTCAAACAGTAAATAGTTTAAGTATGATTTTTGACCTTATTTTTGTTCAGTTAAATATTAAAGTAAAATTGCAATCCACTCTCTTACAAAGTCGTTTGATAACATGTTTACCTCTATCAAACCCCGAAGTGCTACAGTCCACTTGACTCAATGTGGCATCTAGATTAGGAATTTGAAAATAGAAGATGCAATCTCGTTGTACAAAAAGTTTTAAATATATAAATGGGATAAACGCGTAATTATGTTGTTGTTTTTTTTGTGTGTGTGTTGTTGTTTGTTTTTTTGTTTTTCGTATTGTTTTGAGTCTGTATGTATATTTTAAATATACACCGTTCTTGTTTATGTTGGCTTTTTCATTCAAGTACTTATCTTGGACACGGTTTGTTCCGATTTACTACACTGAAACGTATCGGCTTCAAGAAGAACCGAAAAATCGATTCTCGGCCTTTTGGCAAAGACCAAAGCGAATTCAAAGCAATTAAGATTTGTGTTACTGTTTCGTACAAAATGCTTGACAATGAAGAGTACCAAAGTATGTGATTATCGAGACGTATCTTTACCGACATCACATTTGATCCGATTGTGTTCAATCATCAAATGACTGGAAAGAAACCCAATACGGTGTCAACTTTGAAAGCATCGCTTTTGATTTAATGAAGCGTTTTATTTAATGTCCAGAAAGTTGAAGTAATAGGGATTTACAGTACACCGATAATGCTTTCAGGCGTAATGTAAGTGATTCGATGGAATTTTCATAACATCGCCAATTTTCTAAAGCTATGGATTTTAAAAAGGCGCTGCTTATAACAGAGTAAAGGTTTGTTAAAAGTCATGAGCTTTTTACAGTTTAAGACTTTGACGGTTATGTTTATATGTTGGGTTGATTGCCCTGTCAGCAGTATTTCGGTTATTTGAAGACGGCGATATGTAAATGTATCATTGAGCTAAAGTATGCTTTGTTTTCAGTACAAAAAATGTGTAGTTGAAGCTTGAAAAGATGACAGTAAGCGACAACATGCGTTCATCTTATTTTGAAACATTACTTTAAACAATACATTGCAGCTACATCATTGTGGCAAAAGTGTATTTGTGCGCGCGACTCAACTATGGTCATGTTGATGACATCCAGATGTTATCCTTCTAACACTAGACTTGATCTGAATGTGTTCAATCTTCAAATGGCCCGAACTAGACCCAGTCTGATGTCACTGTGAAAGCATTGTGTTTGATTTAATGGGAAACGTGAGATGGACCAGAAAATTGAAGTGATAGGGGCGTCAATGTAATTTACCGGTAATGGCTGCAGATGTAATGGAATGAATTCTCCAGACCCTCATGACTCTGTCAATTTTCTTGTGTCACATAAAATACAACAGGCATGCATATATCAGAATGACAAGGGTTTTATCATTTATATTATCAAGGTTTTATTGTATTAAGGTCAGATGCTTTTGCAATAAAACGCATTATCTCATTTCATTGAACAAACCATTATTATTAACTTCGCATATGTCCGTTCCGCAAGAATCTTCATAAGCTATATCTTTCAAATTTATCTCAGAGAATTCGGTTTTCATTTTAACAATAAAATCTATGAAGTGTTTAAAGTTTAAAATATATCTTAATTTTATTGCATGAAAATCGTGTTGAGCACCTTTCATTGACACAAGAATGATCTACACTCTGGAGTCGTACTCTTCGAGACGGCAATTGTTACTGTAGCATAGAAAAACGTAACTGGATTTTAGAAGTGGCACTACATTTGTAGCCAATCAGAAGCTATGAAAATTCAAATTCCTCAGCAATTTATTTCAATAGAACTCATTTCTATTTTACAATGAACAAAATAGATCGTCCTATTTTACTAAATGGTCTTATTTTCAACTGCGCATGTGCAACAAACCACGCATTTCGGCTTGGCTGCTCTGACTGACTCATAACTCGTTTATTTAAGTGTCAGCTCATACATTCGTATTTTATCGTGACCCCGTCATGTTGCCCAAGCATGACTTAAAGAGTAGTGACCAATGTGCCAAATAGTGGGCTCCTATCAGGTATCCAATTTCGGTTACCTATTTACATAGCTAAATAGCTAAGACAGATTGGTTATTTTGTATTTTGGTCCTTATACAAGGTGAATTTGTAAGTGTGTGAATTTCACCGTCTAACATTTGTCCTAGGTTCGCCTTATTATAGTTGTACGGCATTGGACCCTTGTTTTACCCCCAATGTGGGGTGTTTAATTTAGTGGTTTGGTGTTTTTGAGGTATGGGTTTTAGGTTGACATTATTCAATTGGTAAAATGAAATTGTCATTGGAAAGGGTCTACCTATGCCCGTCTTCTTTTTCAGCAATGCTGGGGGAGTTGTTTTTAGTGTGGAGGGGTCCTGTGATCATGGACCTTTTATTGATGTCTGGACGCCCGAGGCCCGACCGCCCATAAACCATTCTCCTTATAGTAAAAAATGTTCATACAAGGAGAAATTCCTCGGCTATGACAGGAAAGAGAGTAAAACGTTCACGTATAAGAGCACGATAAAGTATGTATAAAAAGGGTCGATTTTTACAGTGATTTTTATGGGGCGGGATTACATTCCATTTTGGTAAAGCAGGTAGAAGTGAGGCGGGGGCTTCTAAGTCGGATAGGATCTATTAAGACATTTCCATAGAAAATTGAAGCATGCACTTGCTGCTCTAATTTCGGCTTCTTTTTTCTATAGAAACGTTTTAATGGACTCTATCCAATACAAAGAGGTATAAAGAAAGCATTGTACTTCGGCAAAGCGTGAGTCATTTAAAAAGTTACATATTAAGCTTTGTGAACATGTTAACATAATTGTTTTTATTTTGCGTTGACCAAGGTAAAATCGACCGAAATGTTATCTAAGAATGGAAAAGGCCGGATGAAAACCGTGACCAGACTTTAGACAGCCGCAGCACCAAGTTTACAAAAATACTCAATTACTCTCTGTTTTGAACTTTGAATTCTATTTATATCACTATTGGATAGATTAGATTTTAAAATTGTTGAAAATGTAAACTTTTGAACATCAGCTCCTTGAAGCCTACCATGGAAAGAGATGGAGACCGGTGCAATCATAAGCACACAAGTTGAGCAAATGTAAATACTTTGCTGCTAGCTACACGAGTCTGTTGAAGAAGTGCACGGGACGTAGACAAAGGTTTCGGGTTATTCTCCTATCATGTGTTATGTGTGACTGAAAAAGTAATATTTTCAAAACTGTCTCAAACATAGTTTAATTTATATGTGGGCGGATTAACATAACAAACGCAGTAAAGTAGTAACCAAACCACTTTTATTAGTGAAGTCAAGATAAGAACATAAACGATAAAAAAGGTTAAAGATTGGCTCGAAATCTCATAAGATACTTAAATATATCAATTTTAAATTGCATCTTTCAGATTTACAATTTAAAAATAATTTTGGTCATTTTTAACCTGTCAGAGGAACACTATTTAAGTAAATTTAAGAGTAAAATGAATAAATTCCAATAAAGCAAGTAATGTCTTAAAAAATATACCCCTTAGGTGTTATTAGGTATAACCCTTAGGGTTAAAGTACCAGGGGAAAAAAAGACTGTCGGTTGAGAAAATAAAATATTAATTTAAAAATTTCACTCATTTGCTTATTGCATACTACAATAACACTTAAGTGGTCATTAATGAGTTCTATAAGCAATATCATTTATATGATTTATTTATTTATTTATTTATTTAATTTAGGTTTACATATTGTACATTTTGTGAAGGTATTTGTACTAAGTTATTACTTAAACAATAAGAAAGTATTTTAGAAATCGTTTCCCATGTACAAGTAAATGACACCTAAATGTCGATGTTTAACTTTTACATTCAGATATTATGCATTTATGAGGCTTCGAGTGACTATGAAACAATATTCAGTAGCATTGGATAGCAAATGTGTATGGAAAAAAATCCTAAAACATCAGAAAAGAGAACGAAAAAAATCCTAAAAGTTCAGAAAAAAAAATCTGTTGAGCAAACATTATAATAAAATAGAATGTAATCATACTTGGAATAGTCTGGTACAGAGGTTGGAAAAAAATACAAATAATTATAAGTAATAAAACTTGCAAACATGTTTATTGCTTTCCAAAAGTTATCAAATTTGTATAGGTAACAATTTATACTGTTTACTTAAATAAAATCAACAGAAAAATGGACATAGAATAAAACATGGAACCAAATTATCATAGTTTTTTTTTTTAGAAGTACCAATTTTCCAATAATTTAAAATTTACTTACGGTGCATAATTAACAACACTGCAATACAATATTTCGTACTGACATCAACAGCTGACCATAATCCCAAGAGTAAAGAGACATCACATAGCAGCTCGATATCTAGTTACACATATGGTTTGATATCTAGTTAAACATACAGCTGTATATCTAGGTAAAAATACAGCTGTATATCTAGGTAAACATACAGCTGTATATCTAGGTAAACATACAGTTTGATAGCTAGTTAAACATACAGCTTGATATCGAGGTAAACATACATGCATAATAGTCTAAATCACATTAATTTCACCACAAGGTGTAAAGTGCACCACATTACTGTAAATACAAGTGTAGTCTAATATAATGTTTCAGGAGAATTTTTTAAGCAGGCACTGACTGAATAAATGACCAACTGAGAAAACGACCTACAGAGGTTCTGACAACTGGGTTTATTATGAATATGCTCTTATTAAATAGTTTTCACATTTTCTTCTATTTTTCGTTATGTGAAGATGGAACACTTTCTTAGGATTTTCTCTCTTGAATATTTATACACTTTTCTATGTAAAGATGGAATAATTTCAAATGATCTTACTTACATGTATAAAATTAAATACACTTCTTAACAGTATACTTTATCATGTGACGAATTTTTAATGTTTTAAGTAATTTGAACAAGTATACATTTTTAAACTACATGTATCATCTTTTAAGAAATTTATTCACATTTGCTTTTTTAAAGTTGAAATATATCAACAACAGATATTGTAATACAGTCTTAAGTATATGTATGATGTTATGTAGTGTTTACTTAATGCTTGAGGATATTTTGGAAATAGCCTACTGGTATAAGAAAGTACCTCTCAAATTTCAAGCAAAATTTTAATGACTAAAGTCATTGAATATGACTATGTGCAGTTCTTGTTATTTTATTTAACATCATAATGGGTATAATATTAGGAAACTAACTTCCATTGATACCTTATTTACTGCATTTTTACTTTATTTAGAAGGAGTTTATGTGTATTTGTATCGGTCAGTATGTTGGTTGCAATCTTTATAATAGCCATACAGACTTGTGTTATGTTACATAAAACAACGCAATACTTAAAACCACTGCAGTCATTACTACACAGCAAATAAATTACATATACAGATGGGATTTAAGATGACTTTTCCTCTTCAACATGTGACCTTAACACAATGTATGTACCATTACAGGAAGGTTTTATTTTATTACAATACAAATGTTCTTGAAACACATTTATTATATATGGTTATCTTTATAATATTTTATTAATTGAAATGTATTTTTTATCTTATATATGTTATCTTAAAAAAAAATTGAATAAACTAAATGTGTAGCTGGATTTGCTTATATACAACTAACTTCTTTAAAATATGTGTGGACTTTTCACTTAATAAATAGTATAGATCATTTAAAGACGGCACATAATGCATGTTGCCATGGCAATAGTTAGAATGTAAGTGTACCTCTTATCTTCAGCTTATCTCATCTTGTGAGACAAATTCAGAAGCTGTAAAAATAACTTTACTTTTAACAATATAAGTTCTTCAGTAATTTTTTAAGAAAGTCATGTTGGCAACTCATAGTGCTAATGTAATAATAAAATTGCTTAGTTCACATATATTAAGGCTTGACAACATGGATAAGTCTTGATCTCTAGCTTTATTTGCGGCTGGTTTTCCAGTAAAATGTCTAATAACCTTTATGTGTAACTGTTTGCAAATATGGGCTACGTCAGCCATCAGTAACAAACAAAGACTCTCTACATTTTGTTGACATAATTTCTTATTCTAATTACTATTTTATTTTTTAATCAAATAACCACACATATCATCCCAGCAAACCCCCACACTATACCCCATTTTTAAGAATTTTACAGATTGTCATTATTTAAGGATGATGTCAGTACAGTTTTCAAAGAGGAGAAAAATAAAATATCAAGGAAATATATCTAGAATTCAGATGATATAATATAACAGCAAAATAATATTTAAGACAAATACTTAAAATTCTAAAAAATTTATGAAACAAAAGAAAAGTTTCTGAACTTTAAGTCATACTTTAAGTCATAAAAACAGTTGTTACTATTAATCATTATTTTAAGCACCAACAACACAACAAACCAAACAGTATTATTATACAAATAGTGGACATTTATCAGCACTGATAATCAAAATAAAAAAATCAACAAATGAATAATCAATACGGAAAACACAAAGAAAAAACAGTAATAAACCTTTGGTTCCCTAGAATTTGGTTATAAAAAGCAAACACAACAAAGTTTAAATAAATGTTAATGGGAAATATCATTAAGCAAGTGTGTTGAGAGATTTCTTTCTCCATTGATAAACATTGAGAAAATTAAATTATTAATAGTTTGTTTAGTGAATATTTATCATATCTAATAAACAGGGATATTTAAAATTTAATAAAACAATATCCCAATATCATAATTAGAAAAAACTTAAAACTTGTTTATTTCCTTTTTACCAAAATAATCTGAATGCTTGTAAAAAGTGTTCCGTTCTACTTCTATACTAACATACTTAAGCGCAAACAAAACATTTATATACAAACCAGTATTAAACAGCAACATTTAGATATCAAACTATATCAATAACAATAACATTATTGTTTTTGTCTTTTTTATTTTATTTTGATATTTCAGATTTGCGTACATTCTGCAAACTGATTTGTCAAAGTGCGTAAACAATGTGCATAAAACATACACAAGCTATTTGTAATTGGGAATTATTCTGTAAAATTGAGAAAAAAAACAATGTCTTTGCTGGTGGTATGTACCATGAATGGCTTTAAAATGAAAAATATATTCTACTCCTAAAAGCATTGACATTAATTAAACATTATATAATTTATGTTAATTTTTGACCTACCAAAACAAAACTTATTTTTTTATATAATATTATGTCAATAAAATAGAACATTTTGGCCCTACTTCCAAAATCTTTACTTATATCTTTTTATAGATGAACAAAAATACTGCAACAAAACCCCTGATGTCAATGTGTTTTTTTGCAATTTTGGATTCTAGATGTGAAATTTTGTTCCATTCAACACAATAAATTTTTTGAAAGACATTTCTACAAGGAGATACAATGCTGTCAGCAGCCTAAGATTTTGCCACATTTAAAATGGTTTTAGTGCTTATGAAGAATGGTCCATTTATCTTGCACATAAAAAACAAGGCATTTGGTACAGCATGAAAAAACAATGTGCTATTAACCTTTTCAATTCCTAGAGCGACAGAAATTTCCGTCGCATTACAGCCTTCCCATATACCATATAAGATGTCCTTTTCCACCGCCTCAGCTATATAGTAATAAAAAAAATGCTGGCATGCTGCAAGGCTATTTGATCAGTAAATGATATTTTTTTCAATATCTACCAACAATGAAGAGTATAGACGTCATATTTACGTCATTCAAACAGTGTTAGGGTAAATAATTGCCCTTAAAATTTGTAACGAAATGGCATACCATACTATGTTGAACTATGAGCGGCTGAGAGTAGCCCGAGAGGACATGGGTACGAACCCCAATGGCAGCACAGAACGTATATGAAGCATAGCAAGCCATGCTGTCAACGTAGCATATGTAGTATAGACCAATAAAAGTTTTGATGAGTTACATATGAGCTATTTTCCCCTATTTTCCCCTATTTTCCCTTATTTGCCCTTGGTATATATCTTCATATAGAGTTTGATAGTGAAAAGGTTAATATTAATTAAAACTCTAGAAAACAAATATTCACAACAATAGAAGGTACTCAGACTACCCATTAACCTCACCTGGTAACCATTCACTCCATAATAAGCTCAATAATGCTCTATGTGTATTCTGGAACCCTCTGCATAGTTTTATTATTTAGTTCATATTATGATCGCGCCTAAATTCTCAGATGATGTTCATGAATAATATCCTCACACTTTACTAGCTTGTTTTTGTGTTCCTTTTTTCATAATTGCATTTTATCAGATAACAGATTTTTTTCAAAGTTCTATTCAATAATTTAAACAAATAAGATTTTTGGTATATTTATGGTGTATTTTTTCATATCTCTTACATGAATGTGATGGTTAGTGCTCATGAAAAAGTTTTTTACCAGGAGTTCATGAAAAAGCTTCTTAAGAGGAATTCATGAAAAAAAAAACTAAATGTTGTTGGTAGAAGACATTTTGTACCTTTACTAAAAAGTGTGTCAACATTTTGACTTTTCAAAGAATCTCTTCACTGCCCCAATATCACCTTCTACCAGGTAATAAGACTTCTTAATGTTCCAGGAGTAGACTTTAATAAAAACTCTTCTCTATATCTACTAGGTGATTTTTCTAATTATGTCCTATATCCATTTGATATTCTTATGAAATTATCTTCTTTATACACTAGAGGTTGTCTGTTCTTCAACTCTATGATCCAGAATGTGTAGCTCCTGTCCCAACTACCCTCCTTCCCTTCATCACATCCCACACACTACATGATGATACTCTGAGGTCACGCCTGGCCCTGCTCTGCCTCTGATTGGTCAGTTCAACTTTCCGGCTGGAAAACAATGCCTCCCGGGCCAGCAAGGTATGTCTCTCCCATCAGGTCAAGGTCAATCTGTCTTGCAGCTTGGCGACCCTCAGAAATGGCCCATACCACAAGCGATTGGCCCCGACGACAATCTGTTGTACACAGATAAAAAGGTTTGAAACAGTGATTTTCGAGTTCAAGCTACTGGTTAATATTTAAATTATCCTATAAAACTGTGTTTTTTAATAATAATTAAATATAGGTGTTATACATTTTACATAACATGACCAAAAGCAAAAAACATACTTAAACATACATAAAATATTATTTTAACTTTAAATAATATGCTCATTTGTTTACCATTCACTCATACATAATATTCGATTTATCTGAAATTACGCTCATAATATTCAAGGTGCGGTATTTTTTCGTTGAGTCACAACAAAAATTTTTTATTTTATTTCCATGAACTAAGCTCACATCTTATTTGAACAGCATAAACAAAAATAAATAACAGCAATGATGGTAACCAAGCATCTGCTGTCAAGTGATTAAGGCACTACACCCTGTCAGTTGGTCCTAAGCCCAACCACCTGATCACTAGATATTAGTCCTTGGGCTAAATTTTTACTATGCATTGCCAGAAGTAGTTCCAACCCAAGTTCTTATTCTACCCAGAAAGAGGACAATCAAGATATCTCAATGTACTTTATGTTAATGTAAGTTAAAAAAAAATTATATATCTCAATAGGCTGTAAGTTATAGTCTACAGGTTAAAATAAGTTGGAAGAAGTTGTTTCACCATGAACCAATTTACACATAGATTTAAACTAATTAGAACAATGACTGACCTCCAGCAGCATAGACACGGGGTATGGAGGTGCTGTATTTGTTCTTCGGTGTCTCTATATTTCCACGGGGATCCAGTTTCAATGTGATCTCCTCTAGAGCTGCCTTCTCCGGGCCGAGGAATCCCATGGCCAGTAAAACCATGTCAGCCTTGTACACCTTGGTGGAGTCTGCGTGGAAAAAGTACAGAAGAAAGAATAAACCAGTAAGTCTTCATTGCAGGATGTGTGTTTACTGAGCAGAATAGTTATATAATTTTGATATGGGTGATGTTATTAAATATCAGATCCCATGAGATACATCATAAAATTCGTTTTATGTTTTTGATTTTTGAAATACACTGCAGCTATACATTTATGGTCATTTTAGCGATGTCCAGCCATTTTGTTGAGAAAAGCCTCAGACAAATGTCTGGATAAAACTTCTGGTACTGCAGATCAGCTGGAAGACTTTCCCACATCAAGTCCTTTTGCCCCAAACAGGGACTCAAACACCTGTGGTGAGAGGTGCACAGTAAGAGGAGTTTTAAGTCTGTGACTCTACCACTATGCCATGGGCAACTCCCCCCCACAATATTCACCAATGGCAGCAAGGCGATGTCAACAGATACTTTTTTGCCTTAACTCCGATTAAATACTTTTTTTATTGTAATGGGCAAACTCAAAAAGGAAAGAATTAGATGGATACTTCAATCAAGAGCATTGTTAGGTATCACCAACTATCAGCATTTAAGGATTTATGTAGTTGTACAAATTCTTATGGAAAAAGTACAATAAAAGCTGCATATTATACCATCGTCATTGATGTCACAAGATAGCTCAATTATTGTTTGGACATAAAAAATAGGCATACAAAACAACAGCTATGGGTTGTTACCAATATGTCTTTGCCAATAAGTTACATTACAAACTGGCACAAATTTACACAAATTGGTGTATATGAGAAGTTGACATGGCCAGGTGAGTTAAAATAAATTGGATTATAAGTCAAAGCTAACGAACAGATCAGGTATATGTACCTACAAAGAAATTCTCAGTTAACCTCACTCCTCCCTGACTAAACTTAATGTACATACCAGATATTTATGTTGGAATCATCACTAAAACCATCTCTTGTTATATGTTTACATCATTGCTAATAATAACTACAGTACAGCACTTACCAGGTACAGTCTTCATGTTCCAGCGACCAGCTTCATCTTTGACCCATTCCACCAGGTGAGTCCTTATACCACTTACATTGCCTTTACCATCGTTCAGGAATTCCTGAAGCCATATACAGAAAAATCAAGGTTGTGTCAATTTTAAATTGAACAAATCATGAAAAATTGGATTTTGCACAAAAAGATTAAATGTCATTGTCTAGAATTTTTGTTTTAAAAAATATACAGACAAATTTGCAGATGATAATATGGTAATCAAAGTAATCTATACTGTGCTTCAAACATTGACTTTGAAACTTTTATATGATTATCCCCTTTTTAGTATTTACATCTGTACTCTACACCCCAACAAGACTGTTTTACAGTGGAAGAGAGTTTATGTATATGCAAGTTTAAATGATGTGACATACACTGTGCAGTAATGTGCTTAAAAGCTTTTTTCCCGAAAAATATAATAAAAATGAGTTTAGAGCTCTTTAGAAGTGTTCGTAGGCTATAAGTAAACAATTGCTGATTGTACCCTGACAAGAAAAATAATTGTATAATTTCAAGAATAGAGTAAAATTTATTAAAATCTGCTCAAAACATTGAAATCAGAGTAGAGTTGATCTTGAGTATATCAGAATCTTATTATAAACTATTTAATTAAAATTTTGACTTACATCTACCAACATAACTTAGCAGCTTTAAACCAAAATCTTACAAACTTTGACAAATACATGAATTTCTACTTACATCACTTCCAATGTTGAAAATACGAGGATCACGTCCAAACTTAAGTTCAACCTCCTCATGTCCATAGTCCATTTTGAACACCCTTGGGAAGAGAGGCCAGGGGTTGCTATCAGCCCTGGTAGGGGGTGGGGGTGGAAGGATCTCAAAGGAAGTGATTGACTTGGCTCCCTGGGGAAAAGTGAAAAAAAATGCCCTTAGGAAAACTAGAGAAATAGAAACTGCTACAAACATAAACAATTTAAAGTTGAGTGAGCTAGTCATTGTAAAAATATTTAAGGATGTTTTAAAAGATCATTAACTCTTATTTTTTCATTCTAGCTCAACAAATTTTTGTATTCTGCCTTTAACTAAAATTTGAAAATATGAAAAAGAAGTTGACGAAAGGAGTGTGATATGAAATATGAAAATAAACTTAAGAGAAAGAAAACTTCAGTAGCAAATTAGCCTTTTGTGAATTTCTACAACTGTGTTCAGTTACAGCCGAGGTGACCAGACGGCCATACTTACATGTCTGAGGGAGGTGGCTATACAGTCACAGCCAGTGTCTCCACCACCTATCACAATCACATCCTTGTCCTGGGCCAGTAACTTGAGGTTCTCAAGGTCATTACCCTGCTGCTTCTTCTGCCAGTTCTCAAGGAAAGACATGGCAAAGTGGATACCATTAAGGTCACGGCCTGAAACATACAGGGGAACATTAAATCTATATTTTACACACAGAAAGACAGGGCAAAGTGGGAAACATTCAGGTCACAGCCTGATACATACAATGGATCAGTATCATTGCATAACCAGTTGCTGTTATTGTCATTGAAAACATACAGGAGAACATTATATCTGTGGTTAACACACATTATAACATGGCATTAAGGCACTCCAAGAAACACAGACATGTGATCTTTCCTGATTTCCCTGAGAGACTACCGATATCATGGGTCTGTTTCACTCCTCACATTGAGCACAACAATTCTCCCGCTTTGATGTTCTCAACCGACTAAATCTCACTCCTCCTAAAGACGGCCCCAGTCAGTAGCTCCTAATCGATGATTTGATTATGCAATATAACCTTCTGCAAGCGACAAGCACCTGTATGGGTATGTGTGCAGCTAATAAAAAAAAATCATTAACCTTCATTGAGCGTACCGAATGTTCATTGGTCAAGATGATAATTTGGTGCCCCACCTGCTGGTGTAAGAAGGCAGCCGTCACAAACTGTAATCCCTTGATTGACAATATAACCACACCCATTTAGTGAATGGCGGAGATCATGCCCAATCAGTGTCATTTTCTAACACAATACTATGTTGAAAATGAAAGCAATGCTTAAGGCACGTGTGGACACAGGCATTGGATTGAGCTTCGAAATGTTAAATGTTAAAAATAACCTGTTAATAGGTTGCTATGAGAACTATTCTGTATTTACACAAACGCAAGCTCATGATAATTTGACTGAAACTTTTAAGAATAAATTTTAATAAGGTGTTCCTTAAAACTTAGCATAATTATCAATTTTCTGTATATTGATAAGAGGTGACCTTTACAAATGAGATTTTAAAAGAAAATAGATTTCAATCAAAGGGAGACAACTAGGAATGGAAAAGAACCATACTTTCGAAGGGAGACAACTAAAATTAATAAACCTTATACAAATATTCTTAGTATAAAAATCTTCTCAGAGGTTATTTTGCTAAAATGTAAAATTTTGTAATTTATTTTTTTAGTATTTACATTATTTCAGATTAGATAAATTTTAAATATAAAACAGATAAATGTTAAATATGTCAATCAGAGGTAATTGCTACATATTGTGGTATGGAAGAGTCACTGTATAGCAGACATAAAGACTCGCCTGGTATGGGTATGTCTCTAGGCATGGTTGCCCCAGTAGCAAACAGGACAGCATCAAAGTCCTGCAGGAGCTGTGAACCCTTGATGTCTTGACCAATAGTTGTGTTACACTTGAACACTACACCCTCAGCTTCCATCAGCTTAACACGGCGCTCAACCACCTGTAACCAGGGCAACAGAATGTATCCATTTATAAAAAACAACAAAGATTAAAATCATTATTTCATCTAGCAACATACAACAGCATATTATTAATTTTATTGTACAACTACTGTCCTTCAATTCCTTTTAAAAGGACTAAGAAAATCTTATCAAATTTGGTATTTATTTTTTCCTTTGTTATCAAGTTATATATGCAATTGTGAAGAACAACTTACTTGTGCATAAATATATCATTTAAAATGTCAAACCTACTATAAATTAGGGCTGCCGCTGTATACCAATATAATGGTATATTGCGATACAGGGTGAAGGCAATACAGTACCGCAATACACAATGGATATACTGGTTTTTCATGATATTTTGCACAATTTGGATGCTGCAATCATTCTCTGTATTAAAAGTCAAAGATGCTCTTATTTATGAAAACGAATTGCTGATAACTAACTAAAATGTTGTCTTAAGTCAGGCGTACTCAATTTGCATTTGCTATATTTCTAACAATACAATTTTATTAAGGCATTAATTGATCATTCTACTCATTATATTGAGTAAAAAAACCTCCTTATAGTAGTTCGAACAAATATGGCAATATATTGTGCTACGTACTGCAATACACTCGCTATGTATCGCAATATATCGTGGTACGCTGCAAGCATAACGTGACAACCCTACTATAAATACCAAAATTATTTGAGGGAAGGAATCAAGAACAGACCAACTTTAAGGCAGCTCACCTCTTTGGAGAGTTTCATGGTGGGGATGCCATACCTCAGGAGTCCACCCACTCTGTCATTTCTCTCATACACTGTCACTAAGTGTCCAGCCTATATAACACATACATAATGTAACTAAAATGCAACAGCATAGATACAGCACTACAGTACAGTTAGATTACATAACACAATCTATTTTCATGGTGAATAATAATTTTGAAAACGGTGAGTAAAGTTGCACGATTCAGTGCCCTTTCTTTTACTATTTCTACTTAACAAATTAAAGTAATATACATTTCATTAATACAGTTAAAATAAAACAATAGGGTTATGTGCTTCCAGGAGTCATTTGTTTCTGTAAAAAAAAAACAGTTAATAATCAAAATCAGAATCATAAACTGAAATAGGCAAATTTTCTTTTTATTTCTTGCTTATTTCATCTTTAAACTTGATTTTAATCAGCGTTGTTTTTTTTGCACAAAAAAAGTAGTTTCTCATTACCTCCCATGGAACCCTAAGTGAAAATGATAGCCCTTTCATTTCACTGTGGGCCAGAGTGAAATGAAAAGGTTTTCTTTCATGGGTACTTTTCACTCTTTCACCTCAAAGCATGAAATAATATCATATGATAAGATGGTGTAATTACCTTGTTAAGCTGAGCAGCTGCTGCCAGACCAGAGGGTCCACTACCAATGATGGCCACTTTCTTGCCTGTCCTGCAAGTGGGAGGTTCCGGTACAATCCAGCCCATATCAAACGCGTGGTCAATAATGGAGTTCTCAATATTCTTGATGGTCACAGCTGGAGCATTGATACCCAGTACACATGCACCCTACAGAGCAAAAAATATTATAGCACCATGTATAATTTGGAATTTGCGGTTAAGTGTAGATTACATGCATTGGCATTAAAATCATAATTTACAATGGACTGAGGAGCTGAGGAGATGGATGATACAAGTCTGCAACTGTACATATTCAGTCAAGGGTAGGTCCTGAATACCTGAATGATCTGGGTAAACAATAATTTCCTATAACTTGTACTCACTATTGTGGATAAAAAACTATAAAATATTTTAAACACACATACAAAACTTGGTCACATCTTGGTACTTAAAGTTTACGATATCCAACAACAATAGTTGCCTTTTCTGTTAAACTTGTAACAGCGGCTTAATTTAATATTTATTTAATAACCTTTATTGGCTTACAACCCTCATTTCTCGAAACCAGCTCAGATATAGGTTACACTCAAATTACACCTAGTTCTATTAAACTGACTGAGGAGCCTATGAAGAAACAATCAAAAGTAGAGATGTAGGGCTCAAATAGTAACAGATTACCAATGGATATCACTGATAAAAAAATGGAAAATATTGTTCTCTTTTGGTATTAAAAATAGAAGTGCCACACCCACATATCTGACCTTCTCATACATCTCCTCCACCCCCACCACCACCTCCACCCACCCCACCTCCATCTCCCACAAAAAAAAAAAAAAAAGTTTCATAAAAAAAAAAGTTTCTTAAAAAAAAAAAAAAAACGAAGATGTCAAAATAAGAAGTTTCAGAACATGATCAGGATATAACAAGCATCAGCAAAACATGAACAAGATTAATAAAAATGATAAGGTTTACATACCTCACAAGGAGCTGGACACACTCTACCGGTGAACTCTGGGAAGTTGTTTGTCTGTAACAACTGGGCTAGTGCCTCTCTCCAGTTGTCCTGTAATAATAATAACTTTGTTAAGGCTTGTTAAAATATGTAGTTGGGAGATAAAGAGAAAATATGTCAGCAATCTTGTCAGCTCAGTTGGTAGAGCATTTGCCCTGTTTGTTAAGAGTCCCATGTTAGAGACACAGTCTAGCTGCCCACATTGCTTCCTATATTACAATGGTGCCCAACATTTAACTGCAGTCAACAATTTAATGTTGGAGTTGAGTTATTTTCTCAATTTTTAGTTCATGAACACCATAATGACAAAAAACTATTGGATATAAAGGTTTGGTCTCAAGATAATAATTACTTTTGTCTTTTTAAATGCTTAAGCGATGCAGAGATTGAAGACTGAAAAAAGCCAACATTTGTTTATTGGTGAAAGACTGTGCTGATTTTAGTTATTAAATTCAACATATGAATACATGAACTGAAAGCCACCAGACTTTCAAGATCAAAAGTGGGTGATGTAACTGATACATCATGCAAATCATTGGCAACAAATAAATACTACACACAGAACACCCGAGATAAGCATTCAAAAAGAGTGCTGTTTTTTTTGTTTTCTTTTTTGTTTACCAAATCTTGCTTTTATGCATAACTACACTTATTTCAAATGAATATCGTTATGTAAAAATATCTAACTCAAAGCATTTTGTTGTTGTTTTTCACTTAGAACAATTAACTTACATAAACAATGGACATTTCTGAATTCTAAGTTTTACCGATAGCAAAACCAGTGTGACTCAATACTGCCCGATTCTTGCACTTTGGCTCAGTTAGATCTTTAAAATTCATGCCTGGGCAGCATGGCAGGGTCATGATAAAATTTTGGATGGATGTGCTGATATTTAAACCATGATTTTCTACTCACCCTGAAGACGAGATCATTCCACTTGGGGATGATGTTTCCAAGTGGACAGCCATGTTCTGACTGACAGAATGGTACTCCACAGTCCATACAGCGGGCAGCCTGCACCTTGAGTCCCTTCATCACGCCCCTGTGGTTGTATATCTCTTTCCAGTCCTTGGATCTATTGCTGACGTCACGGTACTGGTATGTGGCACGCTTGTACTTCACAAAGCCCCTGATAACAGCAGACATGTTATTATTTATATGTTCTGGGAGTTATAACAGCTGAATACTGTATCAGGGTAAACTGTGTACTAGTTGTTTTAAATTATCTTGTTAATTTTAAATATTTGATCATTCTTCTGCTTTTTCATTCATTTACCATTAGGAATGAAATTGAATGAAAGCAATGGGAGATGAAAAAGAATACAGTGATAAGAGACAAAGAAACACACAATTAAAGAATGGTAATTGCATATAGAATGATTACAACTGCAAAGAAAGACTTGATCAGGTTCAGACAAATACAATACAATGCAACAATTTATTGCATAAAACATATACAAGTTCATATCAATACAATATAATAACACACATGTGACAAGGATCATTTTCAGGGGAGTAATGGAAAAATACATCAATGTAATAATGTGTAACAATAATGTTATTATAAAAGTTATTCTGAACAAGTCAGCATGATAAATATATTTTCTTAAATTATTAATTATATTGACAGATATATTTGACTGAAGATTAATAAATAGTGGACCATGTTAAATAATATGGTCTGATATACTTATTTCTTAGATTTTGAATATATTGGACATATTAAGACAACATTCTTATATTCTTATATTCATTTTCTATATGATTAAGGTGACGGTTTTGGCACTTTTTGTTAATATTGTAGATTTGAAGGATCAAGCATGGGGCTGTCTTAATAGAAGTGCACTATTTGCTGCTGAGTCTTAAACAATATGTCTTGTTCCTTTTGCATGTAGTTCCAAGCAAATAACTTGGATTTTGTTTTGCTTCTTAATACATGTAGCAAGAAACGGGTTTATATAAAGTGTAATGTACAATGTTTGCCCCATACTTGAGTTTGTCAAGTTTCTTCTGCTCCATCATGGCATCAGGAATGGTTTCCTCAATATCTACTACATTAGCTTCCTCCTTCAATGGTGGTGGGGGTGGGGCAGTAGGTGTCAACACACCATTATCTTCCTCATCCTCTTCCTCTATAGCAGCCTAGGTAACACAAGAGTATGTGGTTGTTGTTTTTTGTACAATGTAGTGACAGAACTAGAGTAAATATAGATATTAGGTTATTAATGTTTATTGATTATAGAGAAGAACCCTAAAGAAATGTCTTAATAGAACAACTGGTACACTATAGTACAGCATGAAGATCAGCACACATGAAAGTTTCCTTTAAAGTAAATGCCCTTATGTTATAACTCCAAAATCAGCCATTTTTGAGTCTTTTTAAATAAGCACTTTGTTTAAGGTGAAAACTACTACAGTCAATTCCTTAAATCACAATACAGTAATATAGATTAAAAAGCTTCAAGTATCTTACCTCCTTCCTGTTTTCATCTGCATCCTCGATGGCATTGATGTTGTCCTCATCGTAGCCAGGATCTTCTGTCAGGAGCTCACTTTCCAACCTTCTTCGTTCTGCCGCTGCTGCCTTGGCAGCCTCAGCTGCAAGTTCGGCAAGTGCCCTGCGATACTCATGAGGGAATACCTAGCAAACAAATAGTCAGAGATGTATTTGCTTGTTTGATTTACACAATATATTTTTAAGTATAGTGTGTTCTGCCTGACTATAATAAAAAAATGTTCACACTAACTTCTAAATCCCATGTCACTCACACAAGTCTTAATTATCAATTACTATTTAAGGGATGAGACAAAGGCATTATTGCAAATTATGGGGAAAAGATAAATGTTTTCATATCAAGGTCTGATTCATCTGCTTTATTTGCCATAATGGATAATATTTAGCAGATATAAGGTATAAGGTCAGGGATTCATTAGGCTGTCTGCAGTATTAGGGATCACATTAAATATAAGATCAACGGTGCATCTGCTTGTTTGCCTTATTGAGGGAATATTTAGCAAAGAAAAAATATAAGATTAGCTACTCACTAACTTGTCTGCATTACTAGGGCTGCAATCTTATGGTTGTTCTTGAATTCAAACCAGGGGCAATCAAGTCAGAAAGCCAAGCTATTATGTTTCTATTTGTTTTTGACTAAATGGCTCTAATATCTCGGACTCACCTTAATGAAGTACTGTTTCTCTGTGGCCCAGTTGTCCAGGATGTTCTGACCAACAGTGGAGCCAGTCTTGTCCACAAACTCCTTGATCAGGTCCTGCAACTTCTCTTCATCTTCCGGTAGATCCAGTTCCTCCAGGGCTACAGACTCCATGTTACACTTGCTGGGGAACTCAGCCAGTCTGAGATGTAAAAAGTTAAGAATGATCAACTACAGAACATTTCTTTGCATGGTCGTTGTTCTTCACACTAACAGGCTCACTGCAACCGGCTAACAGACAAAAATGTCAAGAATGCATAGAGGTATCTTTTATGATTTTTGAATGTTCATTTATATCTTGGTGTTATATGAAATATTATACCAAATAAAAGGATATTTAACCAATAACTATGGGATATTTTTCCCGACTTTTGAAAAAGACAAAGTTGTATGCCAAGAAAACTGTAGGCTTTAAACATACACAAGTTTTCTAAAGACTGTATAAGTTTTCATTCTTATTCAGGGTATAAAGTGAAATCAGATTGTCCAAAGTAGTCTGACCATACAACAGAGGTAAGTGTAATCAGCCATCAATACAAGAGAAATGCTAAACAACTGTTGACAAGCTGACAAAGGAAATCCCCCCAAACATCACAACATACCATTTTCTAAACCATCTTTAAAGTTGAATATACTGATGCAAGAAAACAGCACAAATCGTTATTTTGTTTTAAAAGTGTATCACCTTTATAAATCTCTGTTAAATCTCTGTTAGAACAAATAGCTTGTGTGTTCACATATATCTCTATATATCACCAAATTAAAATCACCTTTAAAATGCATACATACTTGTAAACTAACACATACTGAATTATACCAATATCACTTCTTTACTGAGCTATGTCTAATTAAACAAATGCCACTAAATATGTGGCTTTATTTAATTACACCAGTGAAACTACCTTGTATACTGAACTTTATCTAAAGATACAACAGTAACATACTTGTATACTGAACTTTATATAAAGATACAACAGTAACATACTTGTATACTGAACTTTATCTAAAGATACAACAGTAACATACTTGTATACTGAACTTTATCAAAAGATACAACAGTAACATACTTGTATACTGAACTTTATCTAAAGATACAACAGTAACATTCTTGTATACTGAACTTTATCTAAAGATACAACAGTAACATTCTTGTATACTGAACTTTATCTAAAGATACAACAGTAACATACTTGTATACTAAACTTTATCTAAAGATACAACAGTAACATTCTTGTATACTGAGCTTTATCTAAAGATACAACAGTAACATAATTGTATACTGAACTTTATATAAAGATACAACAGTAACATTCTTGTATACTGAACTTTATCTAAAGATACAACAGTAACATACTTGTATACTGAACTTTATCTATAGACACAACAGTAACATACTTGTATACTGAACTTTATCTATAGACACAACAGTAATATACTTGTATACTGAACTTTATCTAAAGATACAACAGTAACATACATGTATACTGAACTTTATCTATAGACACAACAGTAACATAACTGTATACTGAACTTTATCTATAGACACAACAGTAACATACTTGTATACTGAGCTTTATCTAAAGATACAACAGTAACATACTTGTATACTGAACTTTATATAAAGATACAACAGTAACATACTTGTATACTGAACTTTATCTAAAGATACAACAGTAACATACTTGTATACTGAACTTTATTAAAAGATACAACAGTAACATACTTGTATACTGAACTTTATCTAAAGATACAACAGTAACATTCTTGTATACTGAACTTTATCTAAAGATACAACAGTAACATTCTTGTATACTGAACTTTATCTAAAGATACAACAGTAACATACTTGTATACTAAACTTTATCTAAAGATACAACAGTAACATTCTTGTATACTGAGCTTTATCTAAAGATACAACAGTAACATAATTGTATACTGAACTTTATATAAAGATACAACAGTAACATTCTTGTATACTGAACTTTATCTAAAGATACAACAGTAACATACTTGCATACTGAACTTTATCTATAGACACAACAGTAACATACTTGTATACTGAACTTTATCTATAGACACAACAGTAATATACTTGTATACTGAACTTTATCTAAAGATACAACAGTAACATACATGTATACTGAACTTTATCTATAGACACAACAGTAACATAACTGTATACTGAACTTTATCTATAGACACAACAGTAACATACTTGTATACTGAGCTTTATCTAAAGATACAACAGTAACATACTTGTATACTGAACTTTATCTAAAGACACAACAGTAACATACTTGTATACTGAACTTTATCTAAAGATACAACAATAACATACTTGTATACTGAACTTTATCTAAAGACACAACAGTAACATACTTGTATACTGAACTTTATCTATAGACACAACAGTAACATACTTGTATACTGAACTTTATCTATAGACACAACAGTAACATACTTGTATACTGAACTTTATCTAAAGATACAACAATAACATACTTGTATACTGAACTTTATCTATAGACACAACAGTAACATACTTGTATACTGAGCTTTATCTAAAGATACAACAGTAACATACTTGTATACTGAACTTTATCTAAAGACACAACAATAACATACTTGTATACTGAACTTTATCTATAGACACAACAATAACATACTTGTATACTGAACTTTATCTAAAGACACAACAGTAACATACTTGTATACTGAACTTTATCTATAGACACAACAGTAACATACTTGTATACTGAACTTTATCTATAGACACAACAGTAACATACTTGTATACTGAACTTCATCTAAAGATACAACAGTAACATACTTGTATACTGATCTTTATCTAAAGATACAACAGTAACATACTTGTACACTGAACTTTATCTAAAGATACAACAGTAACATACTTGTACACTGAACTTTATCTAAAGATACAACAGTAACATACTTGTACACTGAACTTTATCTAAAGATACAACAGTAACATACTTGCTTTAACTAAAGATAAAACAGTAACATACTTGTACACTGAGCTTTATCAATAGATACAACAGTAACATACTTGTATACTGAACTTTATCAATAGATACAACAGTAACATACTTGTATACTGAACTTTATCTAAAGATACAACAGTAACATACTTCTATACTGAACTTTATCTAAAGATACAACAGTAACATACTTGTATACTGAACTTTATCTATAGACACAACAGTAACATACTTGCTTTATCTAAAGACAAAACAGTAACATACTTGTATACTGAGCTTTATCTAAAGATAAAACAGTAACATACTTGTATACTGAACTTTATCTAAAGATACAACAGTAACATACTTGTACACTGAACTTTATCTAAAGATACAACAGTAACATACTTGTATACTGAACTTTATCTAAAGATAAAACAGTAACATACTTGTATACTGAACTTTATCTAAAGATACAACAGTAACATACTTGTACACTGAACTTTATCTAAAGATACAACAGTAACATACTTTTAAACTGAACTTTATCTAAAGACACAACAGTAACATACTTGTATACTGAACTTTATCTAAAGATACAACAGTAACATACTTGTATACTGAACTTTATCTAAAGACACAACAGTAACATACTTGTATACTGAACTTTATCTATAGACACAACAGTAACATACTTGTATACTGAACTTTATCTATAGACACAACAGTAACATACTTGTATACTGAACTTTATCTAAAGATACAACAGTAACATACTTGTATACTGAACTTTATCTAAAGATACAACAGTAACATACATGTATACTGAACTTTATCTATAGACACAACAGTAACATAACTGTATACTGAACTTTATCTATAGACACAACAGTAACATACTTGTATACTGAGCTTTATCTAAAGATACAACAGTAACATACTTGTATACTGAACTTTATCTAAAGACACAACAATAACATACTTGTATACTGAACTTTATCTATAGACACAACAGTAACATACTTGTATACTGAGCTTTATCTAAAGATACAACAGTAACATACTTGTATACTGAACTTTATCTAAAGACACAACAATAACATACTTGTATACTGAGCTTTATCTAAAGATACAACAGTAACATACTTGTATACTGAACTTGATCTAAAGACACAACAGTAACATACTTGTATACTGAACTTTATCTAAAAACACAACAGTAACATACTTGTATACTGAACTTTATCTAAAGACACAACAGTAACATACTTGTATACTGAACTTTATCTAGAGACACAACAGTAACATACTTGCATACTGAACTTTATATAAAAATACAACAGTAACATACTTATATACTGAACTTTATCTAAAGATACAACAGTAACATACTTGTATACTGAACTTTATCTAAAGATACAACAGTAACATACTTGTATACTGAACTTTATCTAAAGACACAACAGTAACATACTTGTATACTGAACTTTATCTAAAAACACAACAGTAACATACTTGTATACTGAACTTTATCTAAAGACACAACAGTAACATACTTGTATACTGAACTTTATCTAAAAACACAACAGTAACATACTTGTATACTGAACTTTATCTAAAGATACAACAGTAACATACTTGTATACTGAACTTTATCTAAAGACACAACAGTAGCATACTTGTATACTGAACTTTATCTAAAAACACAACAGTAACATACTTGTATACTGAACTTTATCTAAAGACACAACAGTAACATACTTGTATACTGAACTTTATCTATAGACACAACAGTAACATACTTGTATACTGAACTTTATCTAAAAACACAACAGTAACATACTTGTATACTGAACTTTATCTATACACACAACAGTAACATACTTGTATACTCAGCTTTATCTAAAGACACAACAGTAACATACTTGTATACTGAACTTTATCTATAGACACAACAGTAACATACTTGTATACTGAACTTTATCTATAGACACAACAGTAACATACTTGTACACTGAACTTTATCTAAAGATACAACAGTAACATATCGTATACTGAACTTTATCTAAAGATACAACAGTAACATACTTGTATACTGAACTTTATCTAAAGATACAACAGTAACATACTTGTATACTGAACTTTATCTAAAGATACAACAGTAACATACTTGTATACTGAACTTCATCTATAGACACAACAGTAACATACTTGTATACTGAACTGTATCTAAAGATACAACAGTAACATACTTGTATACTGAACTTTATCTAGAGACACAACAGTAACATACTTGTATACTGAACTTTATCTAAAGATACAACAGTAACATACTTGTATACTGAACTGTATCTAAAGATACAACAGTAACATACTTGTATACTGAACTTTATCTAGAGACACAACAGTAACATACTTGTATACTGAACTGTATCTAAAGATACAACAGTAACATACTTGTATACTGAACTGTATCTAGAGACACAACAGTAACATACTTGTATACTGAACTGTATCTAAAGATACAACAGTAACATACTTGTATACTGAACTTTATCTATAGATACAACAGTAACATACTTGTATACTCAGCTTTATCTAAAGACACAACAGTAACATACTTGTATACTGAACTGTATCTAAAGATACAACAGTAACATACTTGTATACTCAGTTTTATCTAAAGATACAACAGTAACATACTTGTACACTGAACTGTATCTAAAGATACAACAGTAACATACTTGTATACTGAACTTTATCTAGAGACACAACAGTAACATACTTGTATACTCAGCTTTATCTAAAGACACAACAGTAACATACTTGTATACTCAGCTTTATCTAAAGACACAACAGTAACATACTTGTATACTCAGCTTTATCTAAAGATACAACAGTAACATACTTGTATACTCAGCTTTATCTAAAGACACAACAGTAACATACTTGTATACTCAGCTTTATCTAAAGATACAACAGTAACATACTTGTACACTGAACTGTATCTAAAGATAAAACAGTAACATACTTGTATACTGAACTGTATCTAGAGACACAACAGTAACATACTTGTATACTGAACTTTATCTAGAGACACAACAGTAACATACTTGTATACTGAACGAACTGTATCTAAAGATACAACAGTAACATACTTGTATACTGAACTTTATCTAGAGACACAACAGTAATATACTTGTATACTGAACGAACTGTATCTAAAGATACAACAGTAACATACTTGTATACTGAACTTTATCTAAAGATACAACAGTAACATACTTGAACACTGAACTTTATCTAAAGACACAACAGTAACATACTTGTATACTGAACTTTATCTAAAGATACAACAGTAACATACTTGTATACTGAACTTTATCTAGAGACACAACAGTAACATACTTGTATACTGAACTTTATCTAAAGACACAACAGTAACATACTTGTATACTGAACTTTATCTAAAAACACAACAGTAACATACTTGTATACTGAACTTTATCTAAAGACACAACAGTAACATACTTGTATACTGAACTTTATCTATACACACAACAGTAACATACTTGTATACTCAGCTTTATCTAAAGACACAACAGTAACATACTTGTATACTGAACTTTATCTATAGACACAACAGTAACATACTTGTATACTGAACTGTATCTAAAGATACAACAGTAACATACTTGTATACTGAACTTTATCTAAAGACACAACAGTAACATACTTGTATACTGAACTTTATCTATAGACACAACAGTAACATACTTGTATACTGAACTTTATCTATAGACACAACAGTAACATACTTGTATACTGAACTTTATCTAAAGATACAACAGTAACATACTTATATACTGAACTTTATCTAAAGATACAACAGTAACATACTTGTATACTGAACTTTATCTAAAGATACAACAGTAACATACTTGTATACTGAACTTTATCTAAAGATACAACAGTAACATACTTGTATACTGAACTTTATTTAAAGATACAACAGTAACATACTTGTATACTGAGCTTTTTCAATTATACCAGAGCCACTTACTTGTCATAAACAAAGGCAATGCCCCCTGACATGCCAGCTGAGAAGTTTCGTCCAGTACGTCCAAGGATGATCACAAACCCTCCTGTCATGTACTCACAACCGTGGTCACCACAACCCTACAGGACACAGTTGAAAATGAAACAAATATCAAGCACTGTGGTAGTTACTGCTTTCAAAAAGTAATCACATAAGGAAATAGTATTAGGAAATATGATGGAGATAAACTGTTGTACATAATTGTTAAACAAGATGAACCCTTCTCCAACTATTCAACCCCTCCTTGTGGAAGTAAGCAGACAGTTTTCAGTTTTTGATCGACAACCTTCATTGGTAGACACACATAATCGTAGGTGCGTAGATCACTATCTCCTTACGTTGGTTAGGTCACACAAAAATCCATGATATTGTATTCTTACACTCTGAAGGGGTGTTTGTTTATAAATTTGTAGTTCATTTAGAGATGGCCTTTATATTCTCTTCTGCATCAACTTGAAAGAAGCTGGACATAATAAAGACTTTTAATACTTTGTTCTGCTATGGGGTTTTTAATCTGTTTGACTCTGCCTATCATTTCAAATAAAAATGTAGAAATATGAAGAACTAATTTTATGGAGCTGGAGACAGAAATAGTTGTTGTAAGGTCTGCAGCATAATTAAGTTACTTTTTTTAAATTGCTAATGCAGTTATTTATGTTATACAGGCTTTTAGATTACTTTGCTATCAATTCCTACTGGTTAATTATACAGCTGGTTCAGTCTTTCTGATATACTGTCGATAAAATTACTAACAATACAACACTACCAAATTAAATACTGTATTTAAACTAATTGAATGATTTGAAATATTTATTAAATCATTTCTAAAGCACCATTTATGACAGATGACAAGCTTGTTAAATAAATATTTATATAAATCAAGTCATTATCAACTTATTGAATATTTTTATTTGAGGTAAATTATTTCTCTTTTTTCCTTTACCTCTGAGATGGCAGTTGCTCCAGAGTTTCGTACACAGAACCTCTCGGCTGTCTGTCCACGGAAGAAAGCCTTGCCTGAAGTTGCTCCATACAGGACAACATTACCCACAATGATGTTCATCTCAGATCGGAACTCTGGTGGCATGTCCTTCGGTGGGAATATGACAACCTCTCCACCAGACAGACCCTGGGGATGGACGAAGAAAAAGGTTTTAAATCTCCAGAAATACACTGAAGCATTCCTTAAACAAAATATTATACAAAATTCCTATTATAAAGACAATAAACTAATCAACCATAAACAAATACCAAATAAAATACAAGAACATATATACTTGGTTAAAACAAACAATTCCACTTTCTGATATCCAATAAGCTCCTTTATTTGCACCAATTACCTTAGATTACTACTTTGTCTTTTTTTAATTCATTTCCTGAATTATTATTACAGCTGTCATTGAATTATCAATCGTAAGAACTCTTGAAGTTTTCTGTTTCATTTCCCACTTTTAGAATTTATAAACAAACTGCCAGCTTACCTTGCCAACATAGTCATTGGCGTCTCCCTCCAGTGTGACATGGACACCCCGGGCCATGAAGGCACAGAAACTCTGCCCACCACTACCGGTCAGGTTGATTATGATACTCTGGTCAGGCAGGCCATCCTCCACAGTTTTACTGAAATAAAAAAATCAAAACCATTAGTTTAATGAAACAATGAATAACAAAAGAGTTAAAACTGCATATCTGAGTTAAAAGTGCTAGTTTTATCAGAATTATAGCAGGAGCTTGTAACCATACATCTATTGTTGCTTAATAATAATAGTGCATCTATTCAGTAGGTACTAAAGAGGACAAGTTCTGAAAGAAACATGAAAAATAGGCTTTCATTAATAAAGAATAATTGTGTTTTGTCTGCAATACATATTAAAAATAAACATAAAAAGATTCTTTACACAAAAATCTTAATGAAAAATAACAGACACTTTATACCGGTATTTCACTTTAAGTACTGCTTATTTTTTAAAAATATATATGTCAGAAGCATTAAAGAAAATCTCATGGCTCAACATTTTTTGCTATCATTTTTAAAAATCTATTTGTGAACACTCTAACGCCGAGTGGTTAGAGTCACGGAGTGCAACTTCTCAGCCCCTCATTGCGTGACTTCTGGTCCCGATCGGGGGAAGAACTTCCTTATGATATCTTTCTGCTGACCTGTGGTGCAACAGTAGATCTACCCAGACATATGGGCATCATCAACATGACCAAAAAACAAACAAAAACAGATATTGTTCTTTCTTGTTAGATTGCTGCATTTTACCAAACAAAACAATGAGCCATGAAAGACTAGTTAGTCAGGGAACTCACCATGAGATGTAGTAACTCAACGTGGCACCAAACGTCCTGTCCTCATTGGTTATCTTCATATTGATTACCACCTGCTTTTGCTTACCATCAATCACATCTCTCGCCTGCTCCAGAACCTTGTAGTCCTAAAAATGGAATCAGTAAGTAATTAAACTGTTATTTAATATTTATTCATCATCACAAAAATAGTCAATATCAAAAAAATATAAGGCTGAAAATTTGATTTTCACATGTATGCTGATATGTAGTTAATAGGTCAGGTCTGTAACTTCAAACTGTGAGTTAACAAAAGGTGAATTAAAAAGAATAAAAGGTAATTTTTAAATTAGCCACAAAAGCAGCTCAATCTTATAAATTGTTCTTATTCTCCTCAGTGTATTAAAAAAATTTGGCTGATTTTTTTACAGACTTAAGAATGGATTTCTGAAACATAAACAGTTAGTTTACATAAAACATTTTCTTTTTTTTTCACAATTCAAATTATTTCTAAACTCTAAACTGACCAATGAAAAAAAAGTATTAATTGTCTGCATACCAGTCTTTTTTCCATTTGGAAGTCCTGTTTGACACTGCCTCCAATGATGCTGACCTCTGGTCGGCTCTCTGAGGCGTTCTTCAACATGGCCGAGAAGTCGAGGAGTTTGGCCTTTGGGATGTGGGGGTTCGGGCTGAACTTCAGCTTGTCTGTTCGACCTATCAAATCCTGGAACTTCCTGATGCCCATTTTGGCCATGATCTGTCTAGCCTATGCAATTAAACATAATCATCCCAAATTATCACAGATTTCAATTCTCATTAAGTATTTTTATTATTTGGCAATCTACTGACTTAATATGTATTGCAATTATGTGATTTTCTGTCCCTGAATACTATTATGTATTCTGAAAACACACTCTATTATTGTCCATTGAAAAAAAAAAATAAAGTGCCAAAATGTTAACGTCATTCAATTGTCACTTGTTATTTAAGTATCTTTGAATATATTTTAGTTTCTTCTCAGACAAGTGCTCAGAAAAAATATAACATTGTAATTGAAGGCAAAAAATAATAATTAGAAGGGTTTGTTACAAATGCAGCAGCTTGAAAGGCCTATCAAGTACAAAAACTTTGTACTGTTAATATGTGACTACACAAGACTGCATATCTTAATCCCAACATCATGGGTAATTTCCATGACTCTGTGTAACTTTGAAGCCATGAACATGAAAAGGTTCATAAGTGTAGCTTATATTTGATATGCAATCATGTAAATCAAGCCAGATGGAAGAGACTTCTGCTATCTTTTTTTTATAGATGTTCATATAACTGTACAGCCAAAGCCACATTTCAAAAATAACTGAGAGTGCACACAAAAAACAATGTAGAAAGAAATTTCAATTCTTGAAATGTCATTCCTCTTTTAATAACAACACTGAACTGCTTATGACATCACAAACTTATGCTATATTAATACAGATGTGCTTGGAATTTACTAGAAATATTGTTTATTTCCATAGGATATGTTGAATTAAACATTTCAGTATACCTTTAACCTGTAATAAGTAAGTAAAGTTCACATAGATTATTAACCATTAGTCATAAGGTCCAATATAAAACTATAGCTGTAACGATAAGTTGAAATGAAATGCTCACTCAACAAGACGATGTGTAGCATCAGTTTATGTCTCAATTTGTTTATGTTATGATACAACAGATAGTTTCCATGTGATATCATAGGCACTGATAGGACAGTTTAAGGCAGCCATCTTTGAAGGCAGAAGCTAATGCAGGCCGAAAACTGGAAATATGTGCTGTATTAAACTGACCACTGTGTTGTTATTTTTATGTCTATTTTACTGAATTTTATATCAAATTTAAGAACTTTTATAAAGTATTTTAAATATCAAAACTATATTTTGATAGTTTAAAAGGTAAAAAAAATACAACCAAAAAAGTTACACTGTTTATTTTGTTTAAGGATGAGCCTATAATTTTATTTATTTATGTGTATTAATTCTTTGTGCCTTTATCAATTTAAAAAATGTTGCATTCTAAAAATATAAATTTCAAGAGCTTTCCAATGGTGTATAGCTTTTAATGTTTGGAACACAAATGAAGAAATTACAAAAAAAATAAAATTTACACTTCTATGCAATTCATCAGAAAATCATGTGAAGTTGCCATCAAAGATGGAAGCCGAGATAAGGGATCTTCCTTGAAGTGGAAACTATCTATACATTTGGAACAATGGATTGTCAGAAGTTCATTTAAATTTGTTTACTGTTTGATCTAAATATAGAAATGTATCGAATCTGTCCAAGGTCCTATAATACATTAATTAGGAGCCATCCATTGCTGTTATCGATGCATCGCGGTGGATGGTTACAGGTCTAATAATAAGACAAAAATGTTACACTGAAAGGGACTTGTAATATTCTCTAGTCAGAATCACGAGAAGACTTGACTATTATCAATCAAGGTGAGCTTACCTCTTCAGCAATGAAGAACAGGAAGTTGATGACATGCTCAGGCTCCCCAGCAAACAACTTTCTCAGCACTGGGTCCTTAAATTATATAAATTTATAGTAATCCTGATCAATTTTACCATGGCAAAAGTCAAATTAACAAAACTGTAACAATGTATGTGTAATTTTGTGTTCTGATTCACACATCATCAACAACACTTTAAGAAGCTGGTTAAAATGTCATCTAATTCTTTGATTTTACCTATATAAACATTGTTTTTGGTTTAGCAATTAGTTCTATTGAGAACTTTCTATTCATTATGTCATGGAAAAATAATCTTTTGAATGAAACAAACAAACAAACTTAAAAGTTAGGAAGTATAAGTACTTAAAACTTTAGCCAAGAAAATATTTATTAGACAAAATAAATTATGTAATCAACACACCTGTGTTGCTATGCCAACTGGGCAGGTGTTGAGGTGACATTTCCTCATCATGGTGCATCCAAGAGCAATCAAGGGTGCGGTACTGAAACCAAACTCATCTGCACCGAGGATGGCTCCAATCACGATATCACGACCTGTGGTATAGTAGTATCAGAATTATAAATCTCCAATCTATTTTAATTATTTAAATGATATTTTAATAACGAATTTTGATCGAATCGTTTGTTTAGTAAGACTGTTTGTTGGTTGGGTTTATTCTCTCATACAGTTTGAGTTATCCTGAAATTGTCTTCCTACACTGTGTATAGCATGCCATAAATACCCAGCATGACACAATGCTAAAACATATTTTCCTGACACTAAGCACACCAATTGTGGACCTACATTTTAATTTGTAAGCCAAGGGAGCTATACTACTGATCTTTTTTACAAGGTTGGTATCTTGTAGCCCCAGTTTGAACCTGGAGCCTATTGTGTCTAGTTCCAACACTCTACTGATTGTGCTACCAGATAGGGTAATTTAAGTAAGTTTAAGCAACAATTAGTTAAATTAATGCAAAACTATGTGTTAATGTCTAAAATTTTGAATGGTTATGTCCATTTTGTCCTGTTTTTCTCAACGCTTCAGTTATAAAAATCATTTTAAAGTAACTTTCAAATGGTGCTTGGGGAGTAACTGCTATTAATAATATTATTAACATGACTATTTGGAAAATATCTATTAACAGGATATATCTTAAGACCAAAAAATGTAGATATAAGGTATATACATTCATAATACATCACTATGTTTTATAGAGTTCATTCTAAACATTTTATTCTTTGATGTTTAATGAGACTGTCAGCCATCGCATATGCAAATCCTAGCAGCATTTTCAATCATCTGAAATCAGAATTCAGATCTTCAAAAAAAAATGATGACAATTTTACTTGTATGATTAAATAAAAAGAAAAGCTTTGTTATAACTGATCAATAGCATAATGTTTAAGATTTCTTTTATCTTAAAATATCACACTTAAAGAACACACACCTGATCTAATCTGTCCGTCACACTGCAGGACCACCCTGGATCGAAGGTCATTCAGGACAAGCACCTGATGTGTCTCTGATATACCCAGTTCCCATGGCAACCCAGCCCCCTTGATACCTGTCCAGCTACTAGCTCCGGTACCACCATCGTGGCCAGAGATGACTATGTGTTCTGCCTTACCCTGAAAGAAAACAGAAGTGGTATTTGTTTTGATTATTGTCACTTACTGTAGTTTACTTTATCTAAATCTAAATATTTATTTTCAGAAAAAGAAAATATCATTAACAAATGGCACAGATGAACTACAGAAATGGATGCATACCCCTAAATAGTATTTTGCCACAAGTTACTATCGTGGCCAATACCAGAACAGAACCAGAACCAGAACAGAACTTTATTTCATCCAGGTATACGTGGTATACAGCATGGAGATATTTAACAAAGATGATATCAAATATATAGCAATATATGCAGAACATTTGCTCAGAAACAAGTAATATATCAGAATTCTAGTGATATATGAAATCAACTGAGTAAGGAGAAAGAGAAAGTGAAAGTGGGGGGAGGGGGGGGGTGAAATTATGAGACATATATTAAGCAAATGCGAAGCATGGATATGAAGAAAAATAAAAAGTAGCCAAAGTAGTGCCGGTGTACCGTGTCGAAAAGATATGCTTGTATTGTATCGCAAAGTGTGTTTGTTAACATAATATAGGTGATAAGTATGATTTGTAATAGAAAATAACAATACACAAAACAGTTTGGGTACACCGTACTTATCATCTCGGTAACAGGTTAGCGCAGTAACTCTTTATCCCATTATACTGTTAGTTATTAATTAAAAATATATATAAGGGCAATAACTATTAAAATCAAGCTAGTCATGATGTACAATCTTTCAGCACAACTTGACTTGGTTCTTATCAGTCAAATAGTTCAGACAAACTTTGACCAGCAGAAGCCGACAAAATTATTTTGATGCTTTTTATTTATATCGATTAAGTCAGACCTGATTGGAGGTCAGTGGCCATTGTTTTGGTCAGTCTTCCGTGCCATATATTTCATGTTTAAAATTGTTTTGTATCAATAACGCTGTTTTAAAAGAGTTGAGATGACATTAGAGAATGTAGCAACTGAAAGCATTACACATGATTATTTGGCTTGAAATGATTTTCTTGCTGCAATGCATGCCTGAAATTTTTAGAGAATAAAATATTTTTATAAACAAGCTACCTAGCCTACATTAATACAAAATGGATACGAATCAGGCAGAATTTATTATGCTTTTTGTTTTAATCAAACTCTACATAAATAGTTACCTTGGCAACACCAGAAGCAATGACACCAACACCAACTTCAGAGACCAGCTTGACACTGATTCTTGCGTCAGGATTGGCACTCTTCAGATCATAAATCAACTGGAAACAGATGTACAATAGATTATAAATTATGCACATAATTTAAATAACTTTCTATTAAACTTTAATATTTCAATAAGTTCTTAAGGATGAAACAAATAAATCAAAAGCAGTAAAAATTCCAGAAAGGATTGCTATTTGATAGCATGACATTTATTTAGCCTCCTCAGTTAATATCACACTACACAAGCCTAGCATTCTTAGTTAATATCACACTACACAAGCATAGCATCCTTAGTTAATATCACCCTACACAAGCCTAGCATCCTCAGTTAATAACACACTACACAAACCTAGCATCCTCAGTTAATATCACACTACACAAGGCTAGCATCCTCAGTTAATATCACACTACACAAGCCTAGCATCCTCAGTTTATATCACACTACACAAGCCTAGCTTCCTCAGTTAATATCACACTACAAAAGCCTAGCATCCTCTGTTAATATCACACTTCACAAGCCTAGCATCCTCAGTTAATATCACAATACACAAGCTAACTAAATTGTAAAACTTTTATCCTGTTTCATATAATGTTACTATAATGTTTCTGTAAACCTTAAAATCCTACTGACCATTCCATAAAATAGCATACTGCCCTCAATGGAAAACTTTATACATTAAATATTGATTTCAACAAAAATCTTTGTATTAACTAATTTTTTCCTGCATGCTGTATAAACATAGAAGTTTAAAAAAATTATTTCATTGTCAAAATAGACAAGACTTGCATACCTCAGCCAGATCCTCAATGGAGTAGATATCATGGTGAGGTGGAGGACTGATGAGACCCACGCCTGGGACTGAGTGTCTCGTCTTGGCAATCTCTTTTGATACCTACACACAGAACATGGAAGAAAATAGCCTAAGTTTAGAACCTACATTACATGTAGTTGCAGAAAGATATAAAAAAAAGTCAATTGCTACAGTAAATATTATTTATGTGGATATACATGAAACAAAACAAAATAATTCCAATGAACAGGAATATAATATTTTTGTAAATAATTGCGGTAAAGACTATCGTTGATTAAAAATATACAAGGAATATTCAATCAGAAAGATCAAATTATATTTTTTTTACTGTACAATACCATCTTTCTTTTTACATGACATAAAATAAGCTTGTTGAAAAAATATTGCACTTGCACAATAAGAAACATGAAAGTGATCAAGCTATCACTGGTGGGTGACCCAAGGGGATGAGGAGTTATATGACAGTGACATACTGTTCAGCGATAACATCCTTTTAAGAAACCCAAGAAACATTTTTTTTTTCAATGCATACCTTATGACCAGGTAACTCTCCACCCTCCCCGGGTTTTGCCCCCTGAGCCATCTTGATCTGCAACTCATCAGCATGACTCAGGTAAGAACTGGTCACACCAAACCGACCAGATGCCACCTGAAATGTTGATGAGTCAATAATAACCTTTGAGTACTAATTAAGTTAAATTAAAATTAAGTTTAAAGCATTAAAACTTTATGCCTGAAGAAATTTATGAAGTCCATATTTGAGATACTGGAGAGTTAAGTAACTGAGATCATTCTCAAAAAATAACAGCAAAAAAATACATATGGACTGAATAGAAATCTATCAGTTGGTAACAGTAAAGCTCATGCTTTAAAAACAGCAACCTTAAACATCAACATAAGAGTTTTATATAAATAGCTGTTAATTTTTATTCAACAAGTCATTAATAATTAAACTTTAAAAAGAAAATTAAAAAAAAAACAGTGCTTGTATGAATTAATTTAAGTACTCTCAACACAGTTATTGCAATACCTTAAGGTTTCAGTTATAATAACATGTATTATATTAAAAAAATTTTTGGTCAATTCATATACTACTATTCTTCAATCAACAGTTCATTTCGTATTCTATTTACCTGCTTAATCTTTGACCGTTGGTTAAACTCTGGGTCCATGTTGAGGTATCTTTCTGGGTTCTCTCCACCTTCCCCTGTGTTGGACTTGGCCCCGATACGGTTCATGGCAATAGCCAATGTGCTGTGGGCCTCTAGCGAGATGCTGCCAAAGCTCATGGCTCCTGAAGTGGGGAAAATTGACACGAGTGATTTCCATGATAAAAGAATTAATGAGATGAAAATTTGAAATTTATAAATAGATAAATGGACAGAGTGACTAACATATATATCTTTACAAAAATAGTCAGACAAATTGACAAATATGGCCAATAAATAATTTGACATACAAAAAGGAGTCACTAAATACAATGAAATAGATAAAAAAAACAGGTAAACTGGAGAGACAGGATAAATAGATTGATTGATACACAGAACAAACTCCTTCTCATTTTAAAACAAAATCATCTGTAGAATAGTCATCCCTGACCAAAAAAGGTTAAAAGCATTTCCAACATGTCTGAAATTTGCAAGAAGACATTTTGAAGACATTTTGTGTTTTTTAACAAATATATTGTCGTCATTGTTTAATAGTTCCCAATATTAAAAAAAATAAAATAATCTCTATTTTTTAATAAAAAAAGAATAAAATTTACAAAAAAAAAACATTAATTTTACTAAAAATATAAGATAGTAAAAAAAGCAGCATGCATGGTTAAAACCAAGGGCCTCAAGTACTGTAATAAAAATAAATCACAATAAAACACTTTTCTACTATAGCATATGTCCAGCTATTTTGGTGGAGAAAGATCTCAGACAAATATCTGGGAAGAAACACTGGCACATCTTCTCACATAAAGCTCTTTGCCTTGAGAGACACACAAAGAACTATAAGAAATTCTGAATGATCTCCTTACAATTACAACAACATGTAACTAGATAGATGGCTAAAGACAAAGCAGCTAATGTTACAGATCTAGATAGAGCTGGCAGATTTGGATCTACACTACATGTTTTTGCCTAAGCCTGAACAATTTGTGATAAGCAGAATAAAAGATAACACATAGTGGTAAAGTTGTAAAATACTAAAACATACCTGTGCAGAATCGTTTTACTATGGAAGCAGCCTCCTCCACCTCGGACAGATCGATGGGTTTCTCCGCCCACCTGAAATCCAACTGACCTCGCAGTGTACAGTCCCTCGCTGATACATAGGCAGACTCAGAATACTTGTTATACGCATCCACACTGTTGCTACGAACAGCCATCTGGAAGGAATAATGCATGTTGTAACGTGTATAAATAGTAAATGACTTAATCTATATTGAGAACACAAACTTGACTAAGAAAAAAGGGGCACCTGTGGCTGAACAGTTAGAGACGATGACTTGTAAATCTTCAGCCCCCAAAATGCATGGCTGGATTCTCGGTCTGGGTGAGAACTTTCATGTGGGGAGGTTTTCCAGCTAACCCTCGGTGCACCAGTGATTCTATTTAAGACATAAGTAAAGGGTATTCCTCCACCAATAATAAGGTGGATGTCACTAATATGACCTCAATTGTGTTGGTATGTTGTAACAAAAACACAAAAATAACTAAACAAAAAAATGAAAGAAAAATGTAAATAAAAAATACAATGAAAATTGCAGATATAAACAATCATTGTCTATTTGTGTACACAGCAAATAAATATATACAAAGGATAAATTCATACTATGTAATATATATAAGACAAGTTATTGAAATGTTATAAAAATCACAACTATCTAAGAAAATAATTTACACTGTTCCTATATAAACTATGAATAAAGAATACATTTATTGTTTTTAGTTAATAATTAAAGAACATACATATAGTATACATGTTTTTTGTAAAAAAAGAACAATCTATTAAATCTAGTATAAAGAATCTAATGTCTAATTAAACATGGTTTTAATAAAAAGATATCAAACACTAGATTTTTAACAAAGACTAGACAATTTCCAACTGATTGGTCAGATTCAAATCTTAAGTGACCAATCAGGTGATTTAAAATTTTCTAATTTGAGCTTAACGCTAAACAACCTGGGAAAATGATTAACAAAAAGTTTAAGGTCATTGCAGCCTCACTGCAGGCATAATTTTTTTTGTTTTAAGTTAGACTACTAAATAAAACATACCTGTTGTTTTTTTAATAAGTTTCTTGATATCTCTACTCACCTGCAGGTTAGCCACTGATTGTGGATCATTGACATGCTTCTCTCCACCGCTTCTCCACTGCAGGATGCCAGGGTTCATCACAACGATGCTGTCACATTCACGGTCAGCAAATGCTAAACGGTGTCGACTGAAGGCCTCCTTAGCCAGCTCTGCAAAGCCGACACCACCGATTCTGGAGGCGGAGCCAGTGAAACACAGCTCCATGACTTCCTTGTTCAGACCCACAGCCTCAAATATCTGAGCTCCCTACACACAGGAAATAGGTAACATAAGACAAAAAGTTTTATGTTAATTCAACATTAGATGCCTCCAATATAGGAGAAGCCAGTGAAACACAGATTTACACAATCAATGATGAGTCCTGTGGTCTCAAAAATCTTGACTGCTAGCAAAGCAATTTAAGGTAATTGCAATCTATCAATGCCCCTTTCTTTAAATTATTTTTCCAAAAAGAAACATTTTGAAAAAAGAAAATACTTCTATTTCAAATTTTTAAATTCAAATGGTAATTTATATGTACAAATAAAAAAACATGGTTTCAAAACTGTATTCCCTTATATTCAGTATTGTTTTGCACATAATATTTTTTTCTTGGACAAGGTCTTTAAACACATTTTTATGAAAAACAACAAGAGTACCATTCCTGTCAGAATCTATCAAAATCTGATTGGAGGGTTCCTGATTCAAACCCCAGTCAACTATAAGATGTTTGTCATTATTTACTGCTCCAGGTAATTAATACCTCAGTAACAGCTCTATCAATGAAGTAGGCAGTCAAGAAAGAGTGTGTTAACATAACTTGTTTCCCATTTAAGTATAAACAAAAAGGTAAAACGAAAAAAAAACTTAAGTATGTAAGGTGAATTTGTGACAAAATTTGAGATACCTAAAAATAACATTACAAACCTAGTTTCACAACAACTTACCTTATAACTGTGCAGGGTAGAGATGCCCATTTTTGCCATCACCTTGGAGATGCCACGGGCACATGCTGCCCTGAAGTTCATGAAGATCTCGTCATCGGGTAGCGGGGGGTCCAGGAGTTTCTGCTGCCGCAGTCGAGCAATGGTCTCAAACACCAGGTATGGACACAGAGCATCCACACCATATCCTAGCAGGGTGCAGATGTGGTGCACCTCCCTAGCATGAAAGTAAGACTGAATAATTTAGACACACACACACAAAGAAATCCTTTATTGAACACTAGGTATGGACAAAAGGGTGTTCACATCATATCCTTAAAGGTGAACATCGCATAGATATAGTGCACCTTCCTCACCCTGGACTATGGAAAAATCTTTAGAAACTTTGTTAACAATTTGGCAAGTAAAGTAAAAAAAAAAGTAAACAAAAAAGTAATTTATCATTTTATATTAATTGTTCCCTATTTTGCTTCAACTACCTTGTATATTAAAAGAATGATTACCTAATTAAGAGGTACCAAATGCAGGTTCCTGTGCAGATGGCTATAAAGCTGTAAGCTCATGTCTGAAACCGATTGGTCAAGTTCTAAATATCCATTAAATAAACAATCTTCCTGTTTCAATAAGACCTTTCTTTGATTTCAGATATTGCTTTTATTTTTGACATTATTCACAATATAATTGCCCAGGTTTTTGGTATGGTAAGGGTGATTAGCTGTAACCCATTACCTGGGTTCACCCGACTCCAGGATAAGTCCGACCTTCAGTCTCAGCTTCTCATTAATCAGGTGATGATGGACTGCACCCACAGCCAGCAGGGAACTGAAAATAAAGCAAGTGTGAAATATTTAGTTAGATGGGGGTTTTTTTTAAGCTAAAAGCGTACCCAAGATCAGTTCATAAGAAATTGACAAAAAGTTAACAATAGGGTTAAACACCATCACTGAGGAATCCTGGCAAGAGCTCCTCTTTTTTTCTTCAAAAAGTTATCTAAAATGTTTTTTTATTATAGAAATATGATTAAAATAGATTTTAGTAGTGGACAAATCAGTTCAAGCCTTTACTATGTTCTTAAGTTTTTATCATTACTTTTCATATTTCATGTCATTTTATTTAACCTGAAACAGGTTTGGAACTTACCGTAAGTACTTGTAAAATAAGCATTAAATAAAATAGGACTCCAGAGAAATTAAATTGTGTCCAGTGTATCGGGCAGATTTCACAATCTTTCTCCATGACACACAAATTCTGTTACACTGTTTACCTGATTGGTATAAAGTCATGGCCGGCTTTCCTGTCTGAGAGGACAATGAGCTGGTAGCCTTCCTTGGCAGCCTTAGCTGATTGGGCGCAGACACTGTTCAGGGCATTTACCAACCCACCCTCACCCTCGCCCTCACTGAACACAATGTCAATGATCTTACACTGAAAATATACACAGACAGTATTAAAGGTGGTATCAAATAGTTTGTGTATGTCAAATACATGTTAAATTGTCTTACCTTTGTTGTGTGAAATGGGGCATAATTTCTGCAAAAACTCAAACTTTTGTCAAAGAAAAGACGATTTAAACACTAATTGAATTGTAAGGCAGCATTTATTGTGAAATAAATTTCTCAGAGCTGATTAACTAGATGAGGATATAATAACATGATCGCAAAAGTACTTGTCACAAGTTTTTTCTTAGTTTATAAATCTCTAACTATGCAGCATGTCTTGGATATGACATTCATGTGTAATGATGACAAGAGTGTTATGCTTCACTTTTCACAAAGATGTAGGATGTAAAAAAACAGCATTTCAAAGGATCTTTTCAGGCAACAATATATAGATTTTTAAGAGAGGGGTGGGGTGGGGGGCAGTGGTCCAAACACTTGGATACCAACTTTAAAACTGATACAAAAATAGTGAATACATAATAACCCTAAACAAGCAAAAGACAAAATGCTTAAGCATATAAAAGTGTAGATAAAGATAAACCTGCTGTGAGTTGTGTCAAAAGAATCTAATTTTCTTTTTTGCTGTAAACTCTTCTATTGCATACTTGTTACAAAAGATAGTATTTGTAGGATAAAACTGGATATTAAGTCCTGCCATGGATTTTGTTCTAAATGTGTCCATGCAAATTGAACATTGACCTACTTATATTGACAAGCTAAGGTCTTGTTTTGAAGACTTAGAAATGGTTGCGGAGAAGAACCTTAAATAACAAAAATAACATCTTAAAAGTTCATTTAAATCATTAGGAGTTCAGAATACGTTAAGTTTATATTGATTCTGATTGATATAATTTTTTCAAATGAGAATGTATTCAAACTGAAATTTTTCTATAAAATAAATATTTTTACTATGCTTTGCTCATACACCTACCTTCCACCCCTTGTAGGAGATGTTCTTGAGCACATCCATGTCCCCTATAGAGAGAATGGGCTGCTCCAACCACAGTCTGCGACATTGCTCAGCACTTGGCTCCAGGATGTTGGCTTCAGGGCCAATTGGACATGCCTGGTGAGAAAAATATAATATAATGATTTCTGGATATTGCATTTGTTGGTAGTTTAATTTATTTTTTAGGGATTTTATTAACTGAAATATTACTTACAATGTAAAATTGCTTAATGTCAATAAGATACAACCACTCCAAGCTTAACAGTTTTAGAAACTTCAGACTTTGTATCCAGGGGTTTTTATGCGACGAATTAAAAAAATTGTCTTAAATGTATACACATATTTCATGGAAAAATAATTTGTAAAAAAATGTAAATTTTAATTTGAATAACAAGAATTGATTAAAAATACTTTTTTTACATTAATATGGCTTATGAGACAATGAAATGCACATATATAATTAAAAAAACATTTCTCAGTCAAGCTGATAAGCCCAAATTTACCACTTTATGTCAAACATACCAGAGACATGACAATCTTTTCCCTAAAGGGGTCAACAGGAGGGTTGGTGACTTGGGCAAATAGTTGCTTGAAGTAGTCAAACACCAGTGGGTTGTAGTTCGACAGGCAGGCAAATGGGGCATCATTACCCATGGAGCCTAGGGCTTCTTTCCTGCAATAGCAGAATGGTAGATTGCAAGAACTTGTACTAATGTACTAATGGAAAACTGTAAAACTTTTATTATCATGAGCATATTTGTATTTCATTTTGTTAATAAGAATCAAAAATATTTAACATAGAGACAGTTAACTTTAAAATTGATGCCATATAATGTGTTATATCACATTCTTTGACTATATAACCAGCAGCGTTCTTCTCACCACATGGGTTGGGGTCCCTAGTTTTAGACAAAATCTTTCAAATGAAGAGGTTTTCCAGCTTCCTTGATACACAGCCATAATTGGCAGCTCTACCTAGACAAGTACAGTCAAACCTGACCATACGACCACCCCTAACCGGCGACCATCTGCTCTATGCGACCACTTCAAAGCCGCCCGACCATATTTGTTCTGTTATTGTAATGTAATAAGCGCCCACCTTTGATCTGCGTCCAGCGACCGCACATAAACATGTCAAACATGCTTTAATTATATCCTAATAGGCGACCGCGTTAATCCACTCACACATTAGTTACGACCACACAATAAGCAATTAATTTACACGCTTGCTCTTCTATGCTAATCACTGCAATCAGCCGTGTCAAACTGGGAAATTACGTAATGTCACTGTGTCGATGTACACATCAAGCCCGCGCTCGATTAACACCTATTACCGCTCGTATTGACACCTATTGACCATGTTCCGACTTCGGTTTCTTTTAATGTAAATCAAAGTTATGTTTGTATAAATTACGATAAATTGATTTGCTAAAAACTTAAAATATACAATTATAAAGCACAAACTGCAATTGGATACAGTAAAGAAATGGAATATCTGGAACAGTTGTTCTTTGTTGCATTACGCATCAACATGTCTAAACGAACGTGCCTTACAATAGACGATCGTGTCCAAGTTGTCAAACTTTTGAACATTGGGAAAAATTGTCGTGCTGTTGCATCTGAGCTTGGTGTTGGAAAAAAACGCAGATTCAGAACATTGCAAAACGAAAACGTGAGATAATGGACGAATATGAAGATGGAAATTCGAAAATGAAACGTTAAACGTTCAACTCAAAATGACTCGCTGAACGACTTATGTTATCGTTATTCTAATTGACAAGCAAATGACATCATCTGTGAAACAAACTACCATTCATAATTATTTCAGTGCTAAGTGATGATTTTAGAACTGTTGTTTGCAATTTGATAACATGTAAATTGTAGTGTATATACTTTAATTACATACTAATTATATTACAAGACGACAGAGGATTTAGCACAAAATAAAAACTGACTGTGAAAATCCAGGAGGAGTGTACACAATACAAAATGCACAAACATAACATCTGATAAACATACATGTATTTATGTGCTGATTTATTTATTTTTAATGACATTAGTTGACCTTTACATGCCTAACTGTTCTGTTACACTAATAAAATATATTGATGTTATTGCTTTTTCAACTCCTTGCTTATACAACACAATTTGTAAATTTCAAGTGTGGTTCTCACAAAAAGTAACCATGCTGCATTAAAAGACCACCTGTCTTAAGAGACCACTTTTGCCCTGTCCCGATGGTGGTCTTTTAATACAGGTTTGACTGTATCTGAAATCTTCCTAAATAATTAATGACTGGAAGTCACCATAATAACCATATGCCATAATTAAGGACACCATCGTATATATAAATGAAAAATATAATATTTTAAATTTTTGCTATGAACAAACCATCACTTTAACACCTACTTATCCTTTATCATGGGCAGAACCAGCATATTGAGACCTTCAATGGTCCAGCCAAACATTGACAGACGACGATCCTCCTCTAGGGCTCCACCGAGTAATGTGCGCTTACGCTCGATGGCACGGCGATGTCCTTTCAACTCATGGCGCTGACGCAACTCATTCATGGTCAGGGTCTACAAAGAAAACGCCAATGAATAAACTTGATGTGTAAAGAAGTTACCTAGCTTTTTGTAAAGGAAAGGGAAAAAAAAAAACAGATGCAAATGTATCTTGTGGTGATGGATGGAGAGTTAAAAAAACAGGATTATCACCTATTTTGTGTTAGATTTTATCAATGAACTTAGTGTTTTAATATGATTATCAAACAGAAATTATTGTCTATTTTGTTGTTAATGTTTTGGCTTTTTTAAAAAACATTGCAGGAAGAATTATGGTCATTTTACTGATATCTAGTTATTTTAGTGGCAGAAGACTGCGAAAAAATGTCTGGTTAGAATAACTGATGCACTGCAGGTCTGCTAGAAAACCTTTCCACATTTAATCCTTTAAATGAATGGGTCACGACCCACACATAAGAGGCATAGCACTTAGAGTTGTTATAAGTCAGTCACTCTACCACTATGCCATGGATGCCATGTATTCAAGCTGGTAGTAATTATGCTATAAACACAATATCTGAAAACTGAAATTGCTTTAAATGGTGAAAAATGTACAGAGGCATTTGAAATATATTGTAGAACCTTCACAAACAAATGCATTTAAACTAACAAAAATGCTAAAACAGCCTAAACTTCACAGGGATTCACAAAGACAGTCTGTTACAAGACAACCTTCGGTAGAAAAATTACCTCCTGGAACCAGGTAGCGACAGGTCGCAGGTTTGCCTTGTATGACTTGATATGCTTGTCTCTATGGATTAAATATAATTATGGTAGTGTTTCACATTATGAAATATTATTATTATTATTATTATTATTATTATTATTATTATTATTATTATTATTATTATTATCATTTCATAGAAATCATGGTAAAATAAAACTACACTTTTGTTACTTTTTGTAATGAGTCAGAATAACTCCAGGTAGAAGACCTCCTGAAGCCAGGTGAGATTTTATTATTAATCCCTCTGCATGTGGTGGTGATTCTAATGAAAGATTATCAAAATACAAATAATACTCTTGTCAACCCTTCCCTGTAAAAAAGTATGAGCCTTCTTGTGGTGATTGTAATGAAAAACATTTTTGTCTTATTCACTGGCTTAATGCCCTCCAAATCATTAAAAAATGTATTTTTGCCATAAATTTTTATTAGCATTTTGTTTTCAGCACAAATTCAGTTAAAACAGTTTAAAAGTTACATTGCAATGAAATACATGTCCATTATAAAACATAATAACTGAATGACAAACAGTACAGTATACTGTTCATAATTTCCCATTATGGCTTTTGAATGACATAATTTTATTCCTGTGGAAAAGCCCAATACCTTTTCCCCAAAAGTGAAAAAACAATAACACAGACCTCCTGGAGCCAGGTGGAGACAGGTCGCAGGTTGGCCAGGTGAGATTTGATATCCTCGTCCTTCTGGAAAATCTTGTCTTTTGTGTCAACCAACAACATCCGACCAGGCTTCAGTCGACCCTGCAATTGCACATGGAGTTAAAATGTTGTTCATTTATAAGCATTTATATAGATGTGAACAAAGTCAGCAACAAGGTATTTATATAAGAGGTAAACTTCTGATTAAAGAAAGAACTTTCATTGGAATCATTCAGCCCTTTTCATGATATGTCTCATAAGGATCACCAATAGTTGCTAAATTTGTCCTAATTATTGATAAAATAATTGTAAACACAATTCTTTAAAAAAAAATGTCACTTATCAAATTTTTGCAAGCCAAGTGTAAGCTAATTCATCTGCTTCAAGGTTCTCCTTTAATATATTACTTTCTATCAGAAATAAGGTCAAATTTGGCTATTTGAAGTTGTTAAGAGAGCTGATTTACTTTGAAAAAGTGCAGGGTTGAAATAATCAAAATTGCCTCCACTTACAGAATTTTCCGATTAGGGTTCCGCCATTTTGCAATGCATATTTCTCTGTTGCAATTTGCAAGAAGCAATGCAAATATCATAAATTGAATACAAGTCAATCTGTAAATGGACTGTCACTCTGCTTAATTGACGATACATCATAACTGATTGCAAAACTAATCAACATGTCATATCCAATTAACAACTTCAACCAACTAATGAAGCCAAACATCCATGTTACTGTAGTAACCTCCCTTCGCAGTTTGACAATACAAAATGGCCAACCAGTGACACACTCGGGCTTTGGATTATATGTGTGAAGGAACTTTGATTCATGCAAATAAATAGAGATTTTTATATAATTTTATATTTAATTTAAAGGGAAAATATTGGGACCAACCAATGACTTCAAACAATGCCTCTGCCTTGAGAAACCAGAGTTTGAATAAATGAGGTTTGCTGAATATAAAACAGATAAACAACTTACATGTCAGTCTGTCAAATGCTTTAAAAAAATGTTATTTAATTTCAATTTTTCTTGACAGTAGTACCTTAAATCTAATTTAGTAAAGCCTGCAGTCAAACAGAAAAATCATGCCTTTTCTTCCTTCAAATCTAGAAGCATTCTGTTTTACCTTTTGGATGACGTCGCAGTTCCTGCAGTCAGTGACTCCCACCTCACTTGACATGTACATATGGTTGTCCTTGGTTACATAGAACCTGGAAGGTCTCAGACCATTACGATCCAAGATTGCTCCGATGTAGCGGCCATCAGTGAAAGTCAGAAGAGCTGTAACAGGTTGTTTTCTACATTACAGGATATATACTATACTTGTAGACGGATATATCCTATAACAAAGGATGAATTTATGATAGTAATCATTAAGCATGAAGATACATTATTATTCTAATAATTAATATTACGTATAGTAAAAAAGCACATGACAATTGATTTACGTGTGTGTATTTTTCAATGGTACAACAACTGTACTACGAAAATGCAGTTTTAAAATTAGAGCATCAAAAAGTTGAAATCTGAAAGACAAAATATATAAATACTATTTTCAAAGGTGAAAAAAGCAATTTTTTTTTTGTAACTAAACTTATTCAATTATCTTATTTAAAGTCTTAGATATAGTATCTTTATTCTTTATTATTGGTATTAATGTTTAAAACTTACTGAAAAGTACAATTCTAAAGAAAACAGAATAACAAGAACAAAAAAAAGACCTGATTTCAGTATGGTCCTCACCAGACACCCCCAAAAAAGGTCTAAACACTCTTTCTCACCTGGCCCATCCCATGGTTCCATTCCAAAGGCGCTCCACCTGTAGTAGGCCTTCTTCTCTGTGGGCATCGTCTTGTCATTCTGCCATGCCTCGGGCACCATGGTCATAATGGCTTCAGGAAGCTCCCTCCCACCAGCCATACACAGGAACTCCAACACGTTGTCCACGCAGCCGGAGTCAGACATCCCTGACTCAACCACCGGGTACAGTTTCTGGAGGTTGTCCCCGTACTTGTGGCTGTGCATGACACCCTCTCGAGCAGCCATCAGGTTCACGTTACCCCGCAGCGTGTTGATCTCACCATTGTGGGCCAGGTATCTGGTAAAATATAAAAAAGTTTAACAACTTTGTCACCAAGAAAAAATTTCAGTAAAAAAAAATAATTACTCATCTTCTAAGAATCTGTATACTTTGCTTAGTAGTCATACTTGATCTGATGCATATAATAATACTGTGTCAAGAAGTAAAGGGTTTACCAACAGAAACAAAAAATATCAGTCAACAGACTATCTGACTTTTAATATATACAACCTTTTGAGGGTGAAACCTATCAGTCTAGACTATAAAATACAAACCTCTTGAGGGTGGGCCCAATCAGTCCAGACTATAAGAAGACACATACCTCTGAGGGTGAGCCCAATCAGTCCAGACTATAAGAAGACACATACCTCTGAGGGTGAGCCCAATCAGTCCAGACTATAAGAAGACACATACCTCTGAGAGTGATCCCAATCAGTCCAGACTATAAGAAGACACATACCTCTGAGGGTGAGCCCAATCAGTCCAGACTATAAGAAGACACATATCTCTGAGAGTGATCCCAATCAGTCTTGACTATAAGAAGACACATATCTCTGAGAGTGATCCCAATCAGTCCAGACTATAAGAAGACACATACCTCTGAGGGTGAGCCCAATCAGTCCAGACTATAAGAAGACACATATCTCTGAGAGTGATCCCAATCAGTCTTGACTATAAGAAGACACATACCTCTGAGGGTGAGCCCAATCAGTCCAGACTATAAGAAGACACATACCTCTGAGAGTGATCCCAATAAGTCTAGACTATAAGAAGACACATACCTCTGAGGGTGAGCCCTCTCCCAGCTGGGGAAGGTATTGGTGGAGAATCGGCTATGAATGAGGGACAGATGGGTCTCATAGTCAGGGTCCTTCAGGTCCTTAAAATACCCCCACAGCTGGGCTGTATTCAGCTGGCCCTGGAACATACACAAGCAGCATAATGAGCAATTGTGTCAATGAAATAAGTGTTTTATCTCCATGCCTGATTATCACTAAGTGATCAATCAGGTGCAGGCAAATAGTATATATTCAGATCAGCAAGTTTCCAATGGGAGCTGTCTGATCAGGATCTACACTTTTTGCTTCCAAGTTTCTAGCGAAATTTCTAATAAGGTGGGTTAAAATCAAAACAAACCTCTACTCTGATTAATAAAAATCTCTCAAAACTCTACCAGCTTTCAGCAAGGTGTGTCCTTTTTAGAAAGGTTGGTTAACAGGAATGCATTCTCACTGGCAAAATATAAGGGGCTGACATTCACTCAAACCTGTCAGATAGTTTTGCAGCTGTCCCACTGAGTTAATAATCTAGTCAATACAAATATCTACTATTGTTTAGAAAAATATCAGTTACAATAAATGTTTATTCTAAAACAAAAAGTATATAACAAAATCTGCTGAAGTTCAGCCTGACCTGCTGGTTTGGTAAAAAATGGGTATTGGTGACCACATTGAAATGTCTGGGATGTCAACACATGAAATATACATGGAGCGATAGTTCTCAACTAGACTACTAAACAATCTGAGAGATTTTTCATTTGATTCTGTAGAAATATCTCTACAATGAAAAAATCAAAATATTAATGACTTTGTCATTATAAACTCAAGGTTGCTTAACATCTTTACATTAATGTTTGATGGCCGCACACTCGGTAACTTAAGGTTTTTTTTTACTGGTTTTGATCCAGAAACAATTTTCATTTTCATTTTCTCTGTCATTTTGTTTTGTGGCCCAGTTGATTTTAATTTGGTATAGAACATTATGTACCATGCGGGAAATAGAATACCACATGGTTCCTGTGCACTAAACATATTATCAGTTTAGTGTGCATAACACGTTTATGATACAAGCGATAGCTTGCCGAATGAAATAAGAGACTCAAAACTAAATGAAAATGAAAGTACAATAATTTTTCAATGATCTGGATCTTACAAGACCATCGGGCTAGTAAATTGGCAATTTTTACTATCTAGCGCAAATTTCGACCACTGCATCATTGTCAAATCTGCTTTGGAGATGCTGGCGTGGGAATGACAAAATGGTAAATATGCTAACTGGACAAAACTGACAGTTTCACAGCAAGCTGGCTTAATTCCAAGTATTTGGAACAGACTGACCTACATGGATCTCTTACTTAAAATTTTATATTTTGTTGTTGCTGGTTGTTGCTTGTTTTTATGTTTTTATTGTTGTTGTTTGTTATTGTTGTTTAGTGGTGGTGGTGGTTGTTGTTGTTTTAGTGGAGGTGGTGGTGGTTGTTCTTGTTTTTGCTGGTGGTGGTGGTGGTGGTTGTTGTTGGTGGTGATGGCTTTTTGTGATGGTGGTGATGGTTGTTGTTGGTACTGATGGTGGTGGTAGATGGTGGTGATGGTTGTTGGTGGTGATGATTGTTGGTAGAGGTAGTGGTGATGGTCTTTGGTGGTGATGGTGGTGATGGTTGTTGATGGAGAGGGAGGTTGATAGTTATTGTTGGTCTTGGTGATGGTTGTTGATGGTGGTGGTGATGGTTGTTAAAATAGGGGTTGGTGATGGTTGTTGCTGTTGGTGGTGGTGATGGTTGCTGTTGGTGGTGGTGTTGGTTGTTGTTGTTGGTGGTGATGGTTGTTGTTGGTGGTGGTGATGGTTGCAGGTTATGGTGGTGATGGTTGCTGTTGTTGGTGATGGTTGTTATTATTGTTGGTGGTGGTGATGGTTGCCGTTGGCGGTGGAGGTGATTGTTGTTGGTGGTGGTGATGATGGTTGGTGGTGGTGAGTGGTGGTGATGGTTGTTGTTGATAGTGGTGATAATGGTTGGTGGTGGTGATGTGCTGATGGTTGCTGTTGGTGGTGATGGTGATGGTTGTTGTTGGTGGTGGTGGTTGTTGGTAGAGGTGATGATGATGGCAGTTGGTGGTGGAAGTGATGGTTGTTATTAGTGGTGGTGATGGTTGTTGATGGTGGTGGTTATGGTTGTTGGTTGTGGTGGTTTTGTTGGTGTGGAGGTGGTGGTAATGGATGTTGTTGTTGGTGGTGGTGGCGATGCTTGTTGTTGAATGTGGTGGTGGTGGTGGTGAGGATGGTGGTGTTGGTGGTTGTTATTGGAGGTAGCAGGATATACCGGTACACTATTATATACTATGTGTATAAAAATGATACATTCACGCTTAGGCAGGCTAAGAGGGAAGATGTTCGTGCACCTCTGACAAGGACCAAACCCACTATCTACTGTGGAACTGACTTTAGATTGAATAGTAGAATACAGTAATAAAAGACATTAAAACAAAACTGGAGATATTGATGCTTTACTCTACATGGGAGCTGTTTATTTATAATTAAAAGGATCAAGTACAATTCACTCAAAAAATTGGCAAAAATTTCTTCACTGCCATATACAGGTATGGTCTGAACGTTCCCAATATCATTGCCTGAACTTTTAAGGTTGACAAACAAATGATAGTAAATCCTGGCAGCTTCTTATAACCTTAATTGTTTAGATAGTTTCAGTCAAATATCATAATGCTAATCATGAATTGATCAGATTTAGGCAAATTGTGCAGAGCCAGAACTGCCAGCTCAAGCTTGAGGCTGTCAATCAGCATCTGCACTCTTTGTTCAGAGTTTTATCAATATGTCTTCATTAACTTTGCATGTAGTTTCATAAAAAATATTGTAAAAGTTTGGATGGGTCATTAATAAAAATACTGGGAAGCTGTCAGATCAGGATCAGCACTTTTTGCAGCTCAACATAAATATATTTGTTGCCTATGGATTAAATAAAATATAATAAATAGAATGGTCAATGAATAAAGAATGTATAGCATGATACAGTCTAAATCTTATCTTGTCTGATCAGTGGTCAAACACCTGCCAGTGGGACCATGTAATCAGCACACTGCTAAGATTGATAAATTTAACAAACTTAAACTTGATTAATGAAACACACTCTCTATATTACGTGTCTGTTAGCAGTCTTTCGGCTTGGATTACAAAATGTAGTGTACAAGTTGTCCTTTCAACAAACTTGTACAACCTTGATTTTAGTTCATTAACATTTACATTTACATGCTTATAAAGTGGTATCAAACAGTTTGCCTATATTAAACACATTTTGTACATGCAAAAACATCTAACCTTTGTTAGAGAAATTGAGCATACTTTCAGCCTAAACTCATGTTTCTGTCTAAGTTCAGATGTTTATGAACATTACCTCTATTGAAATGCAGAGCCAATTGTAAAATAAACACCTTTTATCTTATTATGCAACATTTTGTTAATATCCCATATTTCTTGTTAGTTCTGGCCTGTTTCAACAATCAATGGTACTTAAACATATTGCTAGCGACTCTGCAGCAAACAGTGTAGATCCTTACTAGATAGCTCTCAGTGGTAGCTGGCTGATCTGGATATCCGCTATTTGCCAAAACCGGAAAAAGCCATGCTTACAATGTAACAGGTGAAGAGAAAAATCTTCAAGTGACTTCAAGTCTGATCAGAGGTTCTTTGATTTTAGTCAGGTAAAACATTCAGAACAATGCATAAGGATAATTCATGTTTCTACTAGCCTTAGATGTGCTATACCTAAATCAGCAGCCCCATTGACAGAAGACCTGAGCCACAACACAGCAAAGACATAAAACATGGTAAAGGTATAGCTTCCTCGATTTGGTTTAGCAAATACGATGGTAGTTCCATGCCTGGTTATGGTGTCAGGAAGGATAATGTTACTGATATGTCAGGTGTTCGTGGCATACAATCACAGTGAAGCAGCACTGTATCTTTAAACACCCCCTCCAGACAGATAACCATTCATAGGACAAAAACATAACAATATCCCTATGTTACTTGACATTTGCAGCCATTGCCTATCTTTACTCCTGCCAAGCTCAAATTGATCAAGATAAGGCAAATCATTTACAACTAAATCAACCAGCTCCTGCTGTTGCCTGTATGATCAGAATCTGCCCTATTTACAGCACAGTCCTTAGCAATATGTTATCTTTCCTTTACGTCTACTCTTTTTGCAAATAACTATGATGGTAATTTGGTTATTAAGCAGTGAAGCATGATAAGTGTTAACAATATATAGTATAGCAGTACTTTTTGTCTCTTCAGTTGCAATCAAAAATCTCGCCATTATTCTGTGCTTGATAAGATCATCCATAGGATGTATCTGATGCAATGATACTTACAGAATTGTAACTTTTTGTTCACCAGAAGAAGACAATGCAACAGAAAAGATTTTCAAAAAAGCAATTTGTGTAGTCTATATTATTATTTTGCCCAATAAACTTTCATTTATCAATTTCATATTTTTATAAGAGATAAATATTTCATATTTTGTTAGATATACAGCTGTTACTTATGTTTTACAGAGATAAGGAAAAAAAATCTTTGTCGTTTTAGTGATATTGCAGGCCCTGAAATGTACTTTCCTGGGTTTTCCCCTCATACATCCTAGACAGTAATTCAGGAATAATCCATGGCATTCCAAATGATTCAGTATCTGAATTCAAGGCCAGTTAGCAGGCTGTCTGCATGTGGCTGTCATTCGTTACATCCAGGAATGTAATGAAACACTGTTACACACAGTAACATATGTGCATGTCTCAGAGCCTTGTCCCAAAACTGCTACATTTGGGGGGAAAATAGTCCTCTCCCCCCCCCCCCCCCCCCCCCTTTCTTTATTTATCATACAAACACTATACTTGCTATCTCTGTAAAATGCCAACACATTTTGCGAGTATTGCTGGCAGGGGCACTTGTATGATGCACCAGGGACTGACCCCTGTGTTTGTCAGTGACAAACCAATATAAAATAACATAATTTTTTTTAATCTTAATCAAAATGATATTCAGCCATAATTTTGTTAGGGGTGGCAGAGTTAACTGTCATCTGAAATTTCTTAAAACTGGTTATATTTTTAGGTTATTTCTGCTTTCCTGAAATGACATGGTGACGGAGACATACCTCACATTGTAAAACAGGTCTATACATCAAAGAAAAAAAAAGTTTACTATGACAGAAAAGCATAAATTGTGTACTTTTACAAAGAACACCAGTGCTTAAATGTCAGAAGGTAAAATAGTGTCATTTGTTTACATGTCCAGGACTCTAGTATTACTTGGGTTATTTAATCTGAAATAACATACAGAATTGCTTATTTCACAGATTTTAAGGTGGTAGATGATGACTCCTCAGATTAGCTGGTTCAAGTCTAAGTTGGGGTGGACATTGTCCCAATTAGTCCTTAACGAATCAAAAGAGTGCCGTTGGCCTAGAGGAAGTCGCTGATATGTGACCTACGCTGACTTTCTTGCCCCTAACAGCATTGGTTCCAGTCTGGGTCAGGGTAAAAGTTTTCAGGTGAGAATGACTTCCTGCTGAACAACAGTGCACAATAATTGTACCCAGACATTTGTCTGGAGTCTTCTTCTCCCAGTAATAGCTCAATGTCTAAATAATGACCAAAATTGTGTCCCTGCAAAACAATTAAAGATCAATGCTTTGCATAAGGCCAAAAGGTGATTAAGACCAATTCTCACATAAATACTTAAAAGAAAAATGAAAAGGTTTTTGTCTGAATTCTCTTCTTATGCTAATGAGAATTAATCAGAATTAAGAGAGGTACACATGTATTAAGAGATGCACACATGATGTACCGATGCCTTAAAACCAAACACTAATATATATATCACATTTACAAGAGGTAAATTCAAGGTTATTCAACTGAAACACAGCACATGTACACCTTTTTCACCGGTATCAGGTGCTGGCAATGTTACAAAACCTACAGTTTTCCAAAGTGCCTCTTTTATATTTCCTTTCAAACATTAACAAAACATGCTGCACACCGAAAAAGGCAAACCCTCTGGGAAAATAATTATATTGGATATTGAACTTTGTTATCTTACATTATCGCTGCTTAAGATCTGGCAACCTTCCCCCAGTGATTAAGAGTGAACCAAAAAAATCAGTGAGGACAGTAATTGCATCAACGTGCACACAGCACCCTAGATGTAACATAGTCCAATCATGTGATTAGTATCTTGTCTAGAAAAATAAAAATGAATTACTGAAAAAAAAAATTCATCACTTCAGTTTAGACAAAAATAGAGTGTTATTTTTTTATTAGCTGAAATGCCCTGCTTTTGCCCACAATTCAAAAATCAAGATGAATATAAATCAACTAGTTATGTTGCTCAAAAGTGGTTTTTAATGCTAAAACAAACAAAACTTTGTAGGACTGTAATGAATATATGGGATGCATCTGATCAAAAAATAACAATGGAATCAGATGAACCGTGGTCTAGTGGTTAAGACATTGGACATTGGATCCGAGTGTAACAGGTTCAAAGCCCGAAACTGACCACATGCTATTATTCATTAACAACAATATTTACTGCACATTGCTACAGGTACTCAGGACCTGGGCACTGGTTCTACCCAGGAAGTGGGCAGTCAAGAGGGATTAATATGAGTTTAAAGAAGTTGTTTCCCAATCGACTATAAATACATGGGTTTAAACTAACAATGTAATATGTTGCCCTTCAAAGGATGGTGGTGTATTTTTGGGGGGAGTTTGATCATATACAGTGCAATAATAAAATGACATATGCATAATGTCAAAAAGCTCCATCCAGCTAACCAGCAGTGCCTGCTTCTGTAGTTCAGATTACTATGAACATTCCACTAACTGCTGAAGCAGTCTAATTAGAACACATTACACTTTAATAAATAATGTCAGTCAACGGTACACTTAAATTGCCTAAATATATATGAAATTGGTGAAGTAGAACCAGTATAAGTTGAAAGAGTAAAGCTGGAGTTGCTGTTTTACCCAAGGACAGATATAGCTGATAAAATTGGTGAATAAATTTAAAACCTCTGATTTCTGTCTTATGTTGTTTGCTTGTTGTTGTTGTTTTTTTACTAAAAAGTCAGACATATACATTATGACAAAGGAATACATATGTGTATAGAAGTAAATAATGCATATAGTGTTTTCATTGTTTTTCATACAAGTGTCTATACTACATACAATTTGTATAGACTGCACAAAGATGAAGATGTTGATGAGGTTTTGTTGTCTCAAGGCTTATGGAAGCAACTTTTTTGTGTTGTGTTGTTTTTGCAAAGCCTCTTCTAGAGAATTCAACAGTGTTCAGTACATATATAAGTCTATATATGTCTAGTACATATGTAAGTGTTTCTTGCTTAGGACAAACAATGTTAAACATAGTCATTTAATTCAATAATAGTGGAAGAAAGAAAATTGTAGATGGAAAGGCTGCATATGTCTTTCAAGTAACAATTTTGTTTTGTTCTCCTTTGAGAAACATTGCCCTGATCAAGAAAATATAAAAACTATAAATATGAAAATGAAAGAAAAGGGGGAAAATGTATTAAACACCAACTCATGATTCGTACATATCAAAACAAGAACAAAACAATCAATAATAAAAAACTAAGCTTCTCATTAAAGCAGTTCTCCATTCAATTCTGTTCTAAGTAAGTTCAAGTTGCCCTTTGGCAGTATCATAATGTTATCCAGGAAAATCAATCACTGAAATCAACCTTTTAGTTTATGTAATTAGATTCAAATACTTATAAGGGTAGATGTTCACCCAATTCAGTTTCCAATGTCCATTCACTGAAAGACATTTCTTTATTTCAGACCCTTGCCATCTTCTTTACAGAGAAGTTTTTATTTATTGATTAAAAAGTATTCAGATGTATATTCAGTGTGATGTTATGAGATTTAATGTTCGACCTACTATCTTTTGATGCTAAAGAATGTCAAGCTAATATATACAGAAAACGTTGTCTAATGCATTCCAGTTTACAAGTAAATTTCCATCACACTCTCAAGGTGAAAGTTCCTAACAAGCATACAACTAGCAGAAATAATCTAATGGAAATTAATCAACTAAAATCTCTTCCACATTATACGCTTAACAGGTAACGATGCCAACCTTGCTTATGTCTTTTATTTGCCAGGCTTATTGTTCAACCTACAATGTCATATGGTAAGTTTCTGACTTGGATAAGCTGCGCCCCTCAATGCATGGGTTTGAGTCGAAGTCAGGAAAGAAAATTAATTAATATTAGGTCATCCAACTGAGCTGTGGTGTAATGCCGTTTCTATCAAAATTTATGGAGGGTTTCCCCTTCCAATCATAGCAGGATAGCACTTTTGTATATATTTAATATTGTTTGCATTAAAAAATCATCTTTTTAAATGTCAATCTTATTATTTAAATGTACTGCTACCTTTGTTGCTATAACAGGTTGTGATATGATACCAATAAAGTCAAATAATCCTTGTAACAGACCAATCAAATGCTTATGGGAATAAAAACTCGGGGAACCTGTGGTTATTAGTATGACTTAGGAAGACAAAGATAATTTAAACCAAGACTAACCCAAGAAAGCTTAACCAACTTTATCATAATAGAGCTTGCAGAATCTGCTTGCTTCTTTAATAGTCAGTCATGAAATCATATTCTGTACCACTAACCATCCTTGCAGGTGCAAAAGTGTTAAGACTCTGTTACCAAGCTATACATATAACAACGTAATAAATAACATTTAACAGGCCATAGTCATTTCAATATCAAAGCAGCCTTATTGTTATTTGTATACTTCAAATAAGCCATTAAGCATAGAGCATACATTCCTTTATGCATAACATGTACCACCATGCCACAACCATTCTACTAGGTCTAGAGACTTTCCCCACTAACCCACTTCAACAAAACCTCATTTTCTAGATTCACCTGACCTGGAAAATCCCCCTGAGGCTGCTTCAGTAATTATTCATAACTTAAGTACCTTTATTTAGTATTCCATACTAAATTCATTAATATTTACTTACAACAGCATAATAGGTATAAAGACATACTGAAAGAATTAACAGCAAATAAGGTAGATCCAGATCACATAGCTCTCAGCAGGAGCTGGTTGCTCTGGAGCTACACTTTCTGCCTTAAGCCAGAAAAGCCTACCTAAGACAATGAAACTAACAACTCCACAGATACAGGCAATACAGGTATACCTGTTGTAACAAATGTACAGCTTGTACTCTTACAATGTTGGTTAATAAGGTGTACATTAACAACTAAAACATTTCCATGATTCAACAAGCCAAACATTCAGGTAAATGTCTTTAATGGCCTAATACCTCCAGAAAAACAGTGCAGTAGGTACAAAATGCATGTTGTTTAAGGCAAAAAGCATATGACACATTAAATGATAAAACATTATGATTAACCCCTTATTGTGCTTTATTTATAAATAAATATTTATATATATATTTAAGTGATTGAATTGTTTTATTTGTCGCTTAGCAGGAACAGATGTTCAGGATTTTCATAGAATGGAAAATTACATAATGTGCATTTCAAAAACCAAGAATAGTTACAGGGAAGCTCACTCCACTGCTCAAGTGTATCATGATGACAGCCTGGTTGTATTTGCAAGCAAAACTTCTATCAGCATGTATATGCACCAAACTTTCTTGGTGGAACCAAGGCCACAGTCTCAAAAAACCTCACCTGGTATTATCTTGTTGATATCAGTAGGAAAGGTAGATAGATTTATCCTGCTTTCACGCGTAAATGTGCAGGATAAGGCCTTGTCGGATAAACTTAGTGATATCCAGTCAATAGGTCACGTGACCAAACCACTCGTATGAATACACTGTTTACATCAGTTATGTTCACACGCTCTTAATGAAACATGTTATTAATGCTTTTTCGCCGATTTATGTAATCATTTATGGAATTTTTTAACATTTATATATATTGTCATGGAGATTAAATATATATAAAAAAAATTGAAGGGAGGTTTATGTCTGAATAAATAAGGACTAAAGCGGCTATTGTTTTTCCATTATATATTCCTCAATCTTCCTCGTTTGTTTAGAGATTTCCTATTTTTATTTATTTATTTCATATAAAAGATAAAAAGCAGGATAAATCGAATACATGGTTGGTGCCGAGAATAAGAAAGTTTATCTGGTTCGCTTCAAAGCAAATCTTGGCTCGCTAAAGCTCGCCAAGATATTCGCTTCTCTCTCACCAGATCTCGGCACCAACCATGTATTCTCTATATATGTGAAGTTTCTGTCAAATTCAGCACTGATTACTGTGTGCTTGCAAAACTTAAACCGGAACATTTTGCTGACAATGATGCTCAATAACTGAAGACTGCAAGAAAAAGATAAAGTATTCCAAGGATATATGTTCTCTATTTACATATTTATTGCCCTAGATCCATGTGAAAAGTAAAGTATAAAACCCCCGCTTGTCAATACACAAATGTATTTCCTATCTGGCACACGCTGCATAGTTAGCTATTTTTAAGCTAAGAAAACCATGTAGCCGTTTACTTTTGAGATCACATTACGTGATCATCAGATTTATCAACTGTCATGTCAATATCTATTTTTAGCCAAAATCCCTATCGTGCCTATCATAGATTTGGAAATAATAGACCGCTTAAGCATTATGTTTAAAGATTTGTACTGTCTAGCAATTGAAGTTATGTTATAAACAACCTTTACTTTAACTAAAGTATAAGTTTATGCTGCATTTATCCACAAATTCCCCAGAACAGGGATAAGATGTTGTTTAGGAAAACTGTCGGATTCCACCTTAAATAACCAATATAAAATCTTCGTTTATTCATCATCTAGTTCTACAGTGTCATAACACTAGCCTGACAGCAAAAAACTAGTAGAGTAAAAATTCCCATTTTATAAGCCAGACGGGCCACTAAGATCCTGATTTTTTTAAAAATCATTGTAATTTCACTTCTAATTTGTAAACTTTTGAGGTGCTTATGCGCACTAAACCGATAATATGTTTAGAAACCACATGGTATTCTGGTGCCCGCATGTTACATTATGTTCTATACCAATTTAACTGAAACATGTTTCTGGTGCAAAACCCGGGAAAAAACCATGAAGTTACCAGATGATTGACACTTAAATGGTACTTTTTCCATATTTATCTTAGTTTTTTTTTTGCTTAATTGTACAATTAACACAGAATTTAATACAGGCTAATGAATTTTCTTTCCGGCTAGTGAATATTGCTTAGTTACTAGCCTGACTTGCTTGTCAATTTCAATCCTAATTTCTATGACTGCCTTAATGGATTTTCAATTGATTACCTATTTTGTGCAATGGCTTGGTCCTTTTAATAATACAACCCTTTTAATTCTCTTACATGTAAATAAAAATTGTGGGCATCATGTGACTACATATAAAAATCTTACACAAAACAAGGTATAACTGGATTATAAGGTCACATGACTCGGCAGCCACTAGTACTGACCATGATCAAACAGCTCTAGAGGGAGCTTGCTGACCTGGGTTAACAATGGCTACATGTATTGATGTAACAAGAGTTGAGTAAACAATGACCAATGGCCTGAGTAGCTCCATTGGTACTTTAAACTGGATGAAAAGCATGAACAGGAAAAGTACCAAGATGGTATTAAAACAGTATTAGAACTTACAATAGTCAGCTTATGAGTGATTTTAGGCCAATGACTTAAGGTTAGTATCCAATAGTTTGTCTTCATCACATACACATAAACCTGGATTAGGGGAATTGGGGCATAATTTCTGTAAAAAGTCAAAAGACGATTTGGACCATTGTCTAAACTATCAGACAGCAGAAACCATGAACTAAATCCCTCTACATTCCCATTCTTTCTAAAACTATAAATAATGTGATAGTGATTTCTGCTAAAAATAGACATCGACATCAGAGTGGATTACGCGAATGATAATATAAAGTTACTGGTCATGTAATTTTCTTAGTTAAAATAACTAACTGTGCAGCGTGGCTCAGATCTATGCTTCATCTTTAACATAGAAACAATAATTTATTTGGTTCCTTAAGAGGGTAAAATCTGGTCCAAACTGATGGATACCACCTTTTAAGACAGTCTGCCTATATCAAATGCATCCAACAGACCAAACAATGTTTATCACTTTTTGGGGGAAATTTAGGCATAATTTCTATATAAACTCATACGTTGTGTAAAGACAAATTTGTCTTTTATTATTAGAGTAAAAACTGCCAAAAAATAATTATACTTACCAAATCTATAAATAAGCACAAATGTGATTTTGACTAAAATTAGTTATCAATGTCAGAGCGGACTTTCATGATGATGATATATAGTGAATGCAAAAGAAAACTGTCACATGGTTTTCTCAGTATAAAAATAGCTATCTCTGCAGCGTGGCTCAGATAGGAAATACCTGTCTGCAGTGACAAGTGTGGTTTTATGCTTCACTATTTACACTAAGCTAGGGCATCAAAGAACAGCATTCTGCAAGACATTTTCAGGTAAAATGACTTATTTGGTAATTTCAGAAAAAAAGCTTTGGTCCAAACTGTAGGTACCACCTTTAACTCACTAAATCAATGTGTTTCTAAAAAGCAAAACATTCAATAAACTGTCATAAGTCAGAGGTGTTCTGTCCTAAGCTTACAAATTTCTATCTCAAACTATAGCATAACACATTATGACAAGTACATTCACCTATCTAGATTATATTCATACAAGTATAAAAAGGTAGAGATATTTTCTGCATACAGAGACACTAACAGTGAGAGCACTAACATAGTGAGAGAGGTCAGGCAAGGTCAAGGTCAGAGTTGAAGGTCATGTGAACATGCCGTATATGACTGACACTTGCATGGTACCTTTTTTTAAGCTGTTGATAGAATGAACCACAATAGGTAAAAGGCTGGGATGGTATCAACACCAATATACAAGTGAGCAAATGTAAACTACAGCAGTGTGGATATGCTTACTTAAATCCTAAAAAGACGTTTAAAATTTTAACTCTTTGCCTGCTATAAAGCTCCATACTTATAATGCTTAGGCAGATAATGTAGATCCAGATCAACCAGCTCCTGATGGGACTTCTCTGATCAGAATCTGCACTATTGGCTATGTGTCTCTGATCTGAATCTGCACTATTGGCTATGTGTCTCTGATCAGAATCTGCACTATTGGCTATGTGTCTCTGATCAGAATCTGCACTATTGGCTATGTGTCTCTGATCAGAATCTGCACTATTGGCTATGTGTCTCTGATCAGAATCTGCACTATTGGCTATGTGTCTCTGATCAGAATCTGCACTATTGGCTATGTGTCTCTGATCTGAATCTGCACTATTGGCTATGTGTCTCTGATCAGAATCTGCACTATTGGCTATGTGTCTCTGATCAGAATCTGCACTATTGGCTATGTGTCTCTGATCAGAATCTGCACTATTGGCTATGTGTCTCTGATCTGAATCTGCACTATTGGCTATGTGTCTTTGTTACCTTTACATGTAGTTGTTAATATATGTTAAGTTTTCATAGCAAACAAGAAGGCCATTAATTTGATATGTGTATTTCTTATAAATCATGATAGCATGGTAAAGGTTAAGGGATCTATTTGCACAGTCAACATATTAAAGGGTTGAATACAATTGATTGTTGTTGAAAAACAAGATGATTCATCAATATTAATGTAATCAGATTTTTTTTTCAGGTGTGCTGAAAAGGAGAAAAACATTGCACAGTTGGACAATCAAAGCTCATTAATCAAACTTTGATCATCTTCACTTCTTCTGTCATGACCAATTAGTGCAGGCATTGATAATGTGAACTTGAATGGCAATATGGATGCATGGGATGGATGTTAAATATGCGTTATAAACAGACATGAAAAAAATAACAAAATGTGATCTATGTGAACGAAAAATGTCAAGTGTAGCTACAGAACATATCTTCTTAGTATAATTATTTCCATAGAAAATTAAATGATAGGTCCAATGGACAGTGCTTTAACTTACAAGTCCTTATCAAGCTGAACTTGCAAGTTACGGAATCTCATCTGAGGATGAGTTTCTGCAAGTAAGGTGAGGTACTCAGCAGAGCAGCAGGGTGGATGAAAAGGGACCGGGCTTCTCGACTTGTTAAATGAGCAACCTAGATTGCCGATGTTTATAGCTACAAGAAGAAGAATCCTAGGGTATTGCCAGGGGCATATACGGGTTCTTGTACATGAATGCAATACACATCAAGCCAATATTTATGCAAAAAAGCATGTTACACTGGAAACACACATTGAATTATGACAGAAGAATAGACAAATGCAAGGTAAAAAAGGGGGTGCTCATAATGTTCAAATAGTGACAACACTATTCTGTAACACACTCACACAATTGCTCATTTACAATCAAATAACACATGCATTAGACATATAATAAAATATTTATTGTGGCTTTTAATCATAGTAACACAATGCTAGCCATTATAAAGATTTGTTTTTTTTACAGCATTTATTTGTGGAACAAGATGCCAGACAAATCTGACAATTGGGTAGAACCACCAGGAACACAGTACACCGGGACAGTACACCAGGAACACAGTACACCTGGACAGTACACCAGGAACACAGTACACCTGGACAGTACACCAGGAACACAGTACACCTGGACAGTACACCAGGAACACAGTACACCTGGACAGTACACCAGGAACACAGTACACCTGGACAGTACACCAGGAACACAGTACACCCGGACAGTACACCAGGAACACAGTACACCGGGACAGTACACCAGGAACACAGTACACCCGGACAGTACACCAGGAACACAGTACACCTGGACAGTACACCAGGAACACAGTACACCTGGACAGTACCCCAGGAACACAGTACACCCGGACAGTACACCAGGAACACAGTACACCTGGACAGTACACCAGGAACCCAGTACACCCGGACAGTACACCAGGAACCCAGTACACCCGGACAGTACACCAGGAACACAGTACACCCGGACAGTACACCAGGAACACAGTACACCTGGACAGTACACCAGGAACACAGTACACCTGGACAGTACACCAGGAACACAGTACACCTGGACAGTACACCAGGAACACAGTACACCTGGACAGTACACCAGGAACACAGTACACCTGGACAGTACACCAGGAACACAGTACACCTGGACAGTACACCAGGAACACAGTACACCTGGACAGTACACCAGGAACACAGTACACCTGGACAGTACACCAGGAACACAGTACATCCGGACAGTACACCAGGAACACAGTACACCTGGACAGTACACCAGGAACACAGTACACCTGGACAGTACACCAGGAACACAGTACACCTGGACAGTACACCAGGAACACAGTACACCTGGACAGTACACCAGGAACACAGTACACCCGGACAGTACCCCAGGAACACAGTACACCCGGACAGTACACCAGGAACACAGTACACCTGGACAGTACACCAGGAACACAGTACACCGGGACAGTACACCAGGAACACAGTACACCTGGACAGTACACCAGGAACACAGTACACCGGGACAGTACACCAGGAACAAAGTACACCGGGACAGTACACCAGAACACAGTACACCGGGACAGTACACCAGGAACACAGTACACCGGGACAGTACACCAGGAACAAAGTACACCGGGACAGAACACCAGGAACACAGTACACCTGGACAGTACACCAGGAACACAGTACACCTGCCCCTCTCAATAGACTTGAACCACCAGGAACACAGTACACCTGGACAGTACACCAGGGACACAGTTCACCTGGACAGTACCCTAGGAACACAGTACACCTGGACAGTACACCAGGAACACAGTACACCTGCCCCTCTCAATAGACTTGAACCACCAGGAACACAGTACATCCGGACAGAACACCAGGAACACAGTACACCCGGACAGTACCCCAGGAACACAGTACACCGGGACAGTACACCAGGAACACAGTACACCTGGACAGTACACCAGGAACACAGTACATCCGGACAGTACACCAGGAACACAGTACACCCGGACAGTACACCAGGAACACAGTACATCCGGACAGAACACCAAGAACACAGTACATCCGGACAGTACCCAAGGAACACAGTACACCTGCCCCTCTCAATAGACTTGAACCACCAGGAACACAGTACATCCGGACAGTACACCAGGAACACAGTACACCTGGACAGTACACCAGGAACACAGTACATCCGGACAGAACACCAGGAACACAGTACACCCGGACAGTACCCCAGGAACACAGTACACCCGGACAGTACACCAGGAACACAGTACACCTGGACAGTACACCAGGAACACAGTACACCTGGACAGTACACCAGGAACACAGTACACCCGGACAGTACCCCAGGAACACAGTACACCCGGACAGTACACCAGGAACACAGTACACCCGGACAGTACCCCAGGAACACAGTACACCTGGACAGTACCCCAGGAACACAGTACACCCGGACAGTACCCCAGGAACACAGTACACCCGGACAGTACCCCAGGAACACAGTACACCCGGACAGTACACCAGGAACACAGTACACCCGGACAGTACACCAGGAACACAGTACACCCGGACAGTACACCAGGAACACAGTACACCTGGACAGTACCCCAGGAACACAGTACACCCGGACAGTACACCAGGAACACAGTACACCCGGACAGTACACCAGGAACACAGTACACCTGGACAGTACCCCAGGAACACAGTACACCGGGACAGAACACCAGGAACACAGTACACCGGGACAGTACACCAGGAACACAGTACACCCGGACAGTACCCCAGGAACACAGTACACCCGGACAGTACCCCAGGAGCACAGTACACCTGGACAGTACCCCAGGAACACAGTACACCCGGACAGTACCCCAGGAACACAGTACACCCGGACAGTACCCCAGGAACACAGTACACCTGGACAGTACACCAGGAACACAGTACACCTGCCCCTCTCAATAGACTTGAACCACCAGGAACACAGTACACCCGGACAGTACACCAGGAACACAGTACACCGGGACAGAACACCAAGAACACAGTACATCCGGACAGTACCCAAGGAACACAGTACACCTGCCCCTCTCAATAGACTTGAACCACCAGGAACACAGTATACCGGGACAGAACACCAGGAACACAGTACACCTGGACAGTACACCAGGAACACAGTACACCTGGACAGTACACCAGGAACACAGTACATCCAGACAGTACACCAGGAACACAGTACACCGGGACAGTACACCAGGAACACAGTACACCTGGACAGTACACCAGGAACACAGTACATCCGGACAGTACACCAGGAACACAGTACACCCGGACAGTACACCAGGAACACAGTACACCCGGACAGTACACCAGGAACACAGTACACCCGGACAGTACACCAGGAACACAGTACACCTGGACAGTACACCAGGAACACAGTACACCTGGACAGTACACCAGGAACACAGTACACCGGGACAGTACACCAGGAACACAGTACACCCGGACAGTACACCAGGAACACAGTACACCTGGACAGTACACCAGGAACACAGTACACCCGGACAGTACCCCAGGAACACAGTACACCGGGACAGTACACCAGGAACACAGTACACCCGGACAGTACCCCAGGAACACAGTACACCCGGACAGTACCCCAGGAACACAGTACACCCGGACAGTACCCCAGGAACACAGTACACCTGGACAGTACCCCAGGAACACAGTACACCCGGACAGTACCCCAGGAACACAGTACACCGGGACAGTACACCAGGAACACAGTACACCCGGACAGTACCCCAGGAACACAGTACACCCGGACAGTACACCAGGAACACAGTACACCTGGACAGTACACCAGGAACACAGTACACCCGGACAGTACCCCAGGAACACAGTACACCCGGACAGTACCCCAGGAACACAGTACACCGGGACAGTACACCAGGAACACAGTACACCTGGACAGTACACCAGGAACACAGTACACCCGGACAGTACCCCAGGAACACAGTACACCTGGACAGTACACCAGGAACACAGTACACCCGGACAGTACCCCAGGAACACAGTACACCCGGACAGTACCCCAGGAACACAGTACACCCGGACAGTACACCAGGAACACAGTACACCTGGACAGTACACCAGGAACACAGTACACCCGGACAGTACCCCAGGAACACAGTACACCGGGACAGTACACCAGGAACACAGTACACCTGGACAGTACACCAGGAACACAGTACACCCGGACAGTACACCAGGAACACAGTACACCGGGACAGTACACCAGGAACACAGTACACCCGGACAGTACCCCAGGAACACAGTACACCCGAACAGTACCCCAGGAACACAGTAAACCTGCCCCTCTCAATAGACTTGAACCACCAGGAACACAGTACACCCGGACAGTACACCAGGAACACAGTACACCGGGACAGAACACCAAGAACACAGTACATCCGGACAGTACCCAAGGAACACAGTACACCTGCCCCTCTCAATAGACTTGAACCACCAGGAACACAGTACACCCGGACAGTACACCAGGAACACAGAACACAGGCACAGTACATCAGGAACAAAGTAGAACGGGACAGTACACCAGGAGCACAGTACACTGGGACAGTACACCAGGAATACAGAACACAGGCACAGTACATCGGGAACAATGTACAATGGGTCAGTACACCAGGAACACAGTACACTGGGACAACATAAAAACAAACACCTATCCCAAAAAATAATCGAACATGTACACTCAAACACCCTCATACAGCCATTGGGTAATAATATCCTCAGACAACTCATTTGCATATCAAACATTATGTATAAAACCAATATATATGTAAGGTATTTGCTATAGTATATAAACCATCCAACAACATTTTCCACTTCATAGATGACAGACTTTGAAAATGATGATATATATTGGGATAACACATCAAAATAACAGTAGGTCAGGCATTGGTGGGTTTGTTGGAAAATGGGAGATAAAAAATCATTACTTTTCTACTTTAAACAACTATTTATGAAACTAAATCTGTTTTACAAAGCTGAAACCATGAAGTTTAATAAGCATGCAGCATAGATTGCATACCAAATAAGCTGGAAGAGTTCAATTTGTTCACTTATTGAAATAGATTCATGTGAAAACTTGTGATTTTATTTTTGCATACCTCATTTTTACCAACTTGGAAATGCTGACACAAGACTCCCCATGTTACTAGCTCACTACACTTATTGAAACAAGAAACAGACCTCTCTACCAAAGACCTATACACACAAAGTTGACGAACGGTATTACAATCTACTTAAAACAACTTTGTTATATTATTTCATTTTCTATTTTTACATTTAATTGCAGATAACTCAATAATGATTATCTTCTTATATGGATATGTTAATAAAGCATGTTTATAGTAACTAATTAAAAGTATATTTATATTCAAAACAGAACTATAAATTAGTGGGGTTTTTTTTTAATTTAATCTTCACCAATGCAGCATGTTATTTTAATATTTCTTATTTAGTATGAAAGGTTAAAAAGTAGCTGACCGATTCAACATTTATTATTATAGCAAGAATTCTAATTTAGTGAATATTCTAATCAGCCAATCAATTATTAAAGTATATTTTATATGAATATAAATAAGTCTAGAAAATCAAGAAAAAACAGTCAATATTCAAGACCCAATTGAGGTGCATTTGTGATTCTATCATTGCAAGCTCTTAACCTCAAACATTGAGTGAAAGTTGACAAACAACCAAAGAAATTCAACTGACTTGAAAACCAAAAAAATCTAATTCAAAGACGCAATATAAAAAATAACAATCACTTTGCAGAGGCATACAAGTCTTATTTGATATTCTATTCTGACAAATTATAACTAGAAATCATCAAAGAAGCAAAGCTTTTTGAGCAAATTTGGAAACTTAATTAAATGATTCAAAATAGGACAGGAATATTAACTACTAATATTCAAGAAACCATTCGAGGTGCATATGTGATTAAACACAGGTAAGCCCTCACCTGCAAATAGTACCTTAAAGTTGCCAAAGTGCGAGTTGCAGAGCTATTTGTGTGCGAGTCCTTACAACAGAAATATTCAATTTCATGGACACAATCAAACTGAGAAGATAATTATATCCATATTCACTATTCATAAAACATAAAGGAGATATCGGTTTGTCGAGAGATTCAACTAAGACTAGCTCTTTTCAACAAATAAGTTGAAACAATAAGTTTAAATAGGTTCTAGGTCCAGATTAAACAAAAAGGGAAGGACACATCAAATCACAATTCTGAGACCAATTAAAGAGTATTTGTTATTCTTCCCATATATCTTATCCATGTATATGTAGATCCTGGCCATAAAATAAAACAAACGTCATTGCATGACACACAATCCCCTTAGTTTCAAAAAGCATTTTGTAAAAAAAGTGGAATTATCTCACCACTATTTTGAACCCATACAGTAATGGATTGAATTCTATTCTGGTAAATATTAAAAAGATGTTGCCAAATGACCATACTTTTTTGGCTTAAAATCATCAAATGCTAGTAGTTACTTAAGTTAGGAGCTTTCTAAGGCCAAAGGTTACTTTAGTTACATTGAGGACCATCCAGTGGGTACAACTAATTGACCTTCTAATAAGGTAAAAATGCCATAGCAATCTTTATATGGGAGATGATGTCAGCTCTCGCAATTGAGAATGGGGGATTTTGTCAGCTATGGCAAATTTGGGGTTGCAGATTTTTGCGAAAAAGCCATTTATGACTTGATTTCAATGTCTTTAATAGAGACCACTGACCTTGTAGACAACTGTGTCTGTAGAAAGAGAGCAGATGTAGTAGCGCAGACCCTTCTCAGGGATGTGGTGGGAGGAATACTTCCTCAACAGGTACACCTGCAGGCAAATAATTCAAATAGTACAACATATAACAATAGTAAAATAATTATAAGGATAGGCAAATATCATAAATACTAGAGAGACAAATAAATAAAAAATTATATTGAGGCAGCAAAATTGCATTTAATTAATATTAGATTTATATGAGCGAATGCAACCAACTTTTAATCAGACTTTACAACAGATAACAAAAGCTAGCCATAGACAGCTTGTTCAAATTTTACTTTACTGCTGTATGCAATAATGAAAATCTCCATTTGAAAGAGGCACATAACTCCACAAAAAATTATTTTAGGGTTACCTGCTCTTTTGAAAGAATTACCCTTTTGGTGGTGAACATACATTTTCTTAGTTTGAAGTAAATAACTTTTTTTGTTGTTGTTTTTTTAATGTTTACCAGTGGCAAAACTGAACACAAGATCATGACGACACCATTCCCTTTGCTTCTCTAAAATTTCAACGTGTAATTGAAAAAAAATTATGAAGTTAAAATACAAAAAAAAATACTTTTTGGTATGTTGAAACAGGCAATGCCATTGTCATGACTTCCCTGATAGAGTTGTAAGTCTTTTATTTACTACTAACACAGTTAATAAAATATTTCAGCAACACACTTACAGGAAAACAAAATGTCAAAAACTGTTGACTTTATCCTATAGAAATATTTAAGGGTATAAAGAGAGCTTAACCCTCTGTTATAAGTTGGGAGTTGTCTCAATTTACATAAATCTACTTGTATGGAGACATGTTCATTTGACTGAGATACAGTGCTGCCCACACTTTGTTAGCACAGTGTTATCAATAGTGTCATCCTAATCCCCACTAAGAAAGACAATTGACAGCAACTATTTTTAAATATTTAGAATGAATTCTACTTATTTAGCAATACATGATAAGGGCTAATTAAACAATCACTATGCAATGTAATAAGTTGTCAAGTGGTACAAATCTTAAATATAGGTATAACTACAATGAGATATACCAATGCATTATTGCTGTTCTTTTGTAATGCCCTATACAATTATAGTCCTGTGGGTTATGTCCAGCTATTCCTGGAAAGAGAAGACTCTAGACAACTGTCTGGGTATCACCACACGTCAGCAGATGTCAGCTAGAAGACCTCTCTTCATGAAGCATTACTGTACCTAGGTTTGCCAATTATTTTCTTTCATAACAGAGCCACCTAGCTAGCCTAGTGGTTAAGTCATTGGACTCCAGACCAGTGGGTCCGGGGCTAGAACCCCCAAATTGACCTTGAGCAAGACTATTTACTGAATATTTCTCCTGTTACTCAGTACCTGAGTACTGGTTCTGCCCAGGAAATGTTCAGTCAAGAGGGATTAATATAAGTTAAAAGAATTTGTTTCCCCAATTGATTAAAAATATATTTAGGTTTAAACTAAATTAAGTAACCTACTTTTTCATGTTTTCAAGCATACCTGCAGTAGTCAGATCATTATTGTAATAAAAGTAGACTACATCACCCCACAGGTCAACCATAGTTTAAAAAGACTGTAAACTTTGCATCTGGTCCTTTACAAATATTATACAATGGATATGTACCACTACCTGAGCATCCTTTATTCTGAAAATGGACCAGACTTCTACACATGTACCTTTACCCATGGCTTAACTATGACCTATACTGTTTTATATGATATTAGCAGGCTTTAAAAAAAATCAAATCCCAATACTGGTTTAATCTAGACCCAGTTTGGTCTCAGTGTAGCTTCTTTTAAATTTAATTGATCGTCACATTTCAAAGATAATACAATGAACTTACAGGCTTTTGCATAAAGACTTTAGAAATGTAACAGATATGTACAGTAAAGACAATGACTAAACACTAAACATATATACATGTATATGAATAAGTTACCTGCTTTTGAAATTCAGTGATGTCCTCAGGGCCAGTGACAAAAACCTGCAAAAGAAAAAAGAAATGATTTAATTTAACACATTTACAAAAGGGCCATGATGGCCCTTTATTGCTCATCCGAGGACTCAGACTCTCAGTAAGCTCAAGTCTGGTATGTAAGCCTCTAGCATGTTCACAAGATTTTGCTAACATCTGAGCCAGTGGCATACCTTTGGAGCCCATGTGATCCAGTTACAAACTCATCCAAGATGTCATGCAGACAAACATTCTCACCAAGTATGGTGAAGATTGGGTCATACATGTGGCCTCTCAGGCATTCACAACATTTTCTAGGATTTGACCTAGTGACCTACTTTTTACCCCATGTGACCCAGTTTTGTACTCATCCAAGATTTAAAGCAGCAATCATTCTGGCCAAGTCTGGTATAGATTGGGCCATAAATGTGGCCTCTAAGTTTTCAAAAGATTTTTCTAAAATTTGATCTAGGTAGCAAGTTTTTGACCCTACGTAACTCCGTTACTAACCCATTCAAGGTTTCTTGCAGACATACCGTTTGGTGAGGATAAGGCCATAATTGTGGCCTCTAGCTTGTGCAAAAGGTTTTTCTCAAGATTGACCTAGTGACCTAGTTCTTTACAGCATGTGACCCAGTTGAGAACTCATCCAAGATTTTTTGCCAACATTCTGACCAAGATTGGTGAAGACTGGATAAAAATCGTAGCCTCTTAGAGTGTTCACAAGTAAATTGTTGATGGTGCACGATGGACAATAAACAGATCGGGTATCAGAAAAGCTCACCTTGAGCAGGTTGAAACCTAAAAATGATCATGATGAATGATGAAAATACCAGTTTTAATAAAAGTTTTGTCTTGATTTGTGATATAGAAGCATTGTGACAAAACTTTTATCATTATGGCAGTTTTATATATTACAGGTGTTAGACCCCAGACACATCTCTGGGTAGAACCACCGATGCACTGCAGTTCTGCTGGAAGAATTTGTTTTTCTTACAATTCAATCAAAGAAAGGCAAAGCACATTGCTATCAATTAAGTTCCTCTTTACATATTATGTTACAAATCTGGTCAAAAGAAAATAGTTTCACATGTATTTGATAACATTGATAAAAAAGGGTAATTTATTTGAAAAATGTAAAGTTTTTTAATCTTAGTCATCTGATTCATAAATGTACTTAAATACACTGTAGGAAGAGTGAGAAATTATGTGTTCTATTAACTAAACACTGGGAAATTTTACTGACTTTTAAAAAATAGTTTCCTTTAGGCATATAAAATACACTTTCTCTAGCCCACTGATTTCCTCATGTCAATAAGTGCACTTTAAATCAGGTCAACATTGCTTACATCACACCAACAATTTGGCATCTGTCTGTTTCTCAGGGAGGATTTAATGAAATGTAACCAGATACAGTACTGCCTTCAATGTAATCCCATGCCACCTTCAATGTAATACCATGCCACCTTCAATGTAATACTATGTCACTTTCAATGTAATACCATGCCACCTTCCATGTTACACCATACCACCTTCAATGTAATACTATACCACCTTCAATGTAATACTATACCACCTTCAATGTAATACCATGCTACCTTCAATGTAATACCATGCCACCTTCAATGTAATACCATGCTACTAATGCTTTATACCAGATCAAGTAAAATCCAAGGGTCCAAGGTTATACAACTTTCAATCTTTGCATGCTCTTCAATTATCTATAAGACAAAGATAAATAGTATAGATCCACATCAGACAGCTCCCTGCTACAAGCTGTCTGATCAGGATCTACCTTATTTGCTGCCTAATCTATGTTATTAAGTATCTATATGTATTAAATGTAAAGGTTTATATAAACCTTTACATGTAAAATATTATGTAATCCAAAAGAACTTAGAATTTAGCATGGGGTTTGAACAAGATGCATCTGCCAAAGGTTAAGCTCGATTTGAGATCAGTCTCAGACATTTCATTGGTCATAATAGCAATATAGCCAAAAATCTGACCAATCAGATGCCTAGGAATGGCCTCAGAGTCAATTTTAGAGTTTTATAACCTTGAATAGTGGTGCATGGTGTTACTAAGCTGAATTGTTCAGCATGTATGAATTAGGTTTTCATGTCATTGGGACACATTTATGTGACAAAGCATAAAAGTAAAGTGATCCATGCTTCCGGCATCTTTCAAATATTATATCACTCTCTTGAAAGTGATTGTTGTTTAAGAATTGTTGGTGTGGTGGTGGTAGTTGTTATTTGGTGGCTGTGATGGTGCTGCTACTACTGCTGCTGATGCTACTGCCACTGTTGTTGTTTATGGGGTGGGTTTTTTTTTCTATCGATTCATAGATACCTTACTCTGAACTTGCATGGCTGTAAACTTATAGCCTGCTAATCTAAGAACTGGCAAGGCTATGACCTGTTTGATCAGGTTCTACACTACGTGTATCAATATTGTCTTGACAGCTGTGTATAAGGTAATTTGCTAATAACTAAATATAGATTTACTCATAAACTTGAATTACAATTATTATCCTTTGCATGTGTTTTAGCAATTAAAACAAGGAAGAAAAATCAATGATCACCGCACTCCAGGCTTGGAATTTATATTGTACATATATAGGTTAATGTACTTATTAATAAAGACTTAACAACAAAAAGTGTAGATTCTGATCAGAAAGCTCCAATCAGGGGGCTGATTAATCTAAATTTACACTATTTGCATAAGCCTTAAAATTACAGGATTAACTGTTAAGAGTTAACAAGTTCAGGATCTACATTGTTTGCTGCAGTCCCTTCTGGCTGATCTTAATCTAAACTATTTGCCAAATCTTTATCAATTGAAGAATCAACAAATGCAGCAGGCTAAGGGTTTGGAAGTCATGTATTTAACTTGATCTGATTGGCTGTCTCACCACTCAACCCCATCACAGGAAAAAGGAAGATGTAAAGTCTTCTTGAAACTACATGTACTATTTTACACCATGGGATAAGAATGGCTAAACTTTCCATCCAGACAACAGGAAGGTGACCCAAGAGATTTATATTCATGTACTGACAGCTATATATAGATTTATGTACATGTATGGACAACATTTATATACTGAGCCAAATTCACACATGAACGGGTGAAATATAAAATAAGACTGCTAAGTAGATAAAAAAAAAAATCAATTTGTTTTTTTTTATGAATAGTGGGGTCAAAAACAAGCCATGCAAAACCTCACGGCCAAAAACTTATCAAAGTGATTTTCAAAATGATGAAGAGTTTTTCAAGGTGATATATAAAGAGGATATGAATTTATTTCCTCAAGATACTCACATTACTTTAATGATTGCAAGTTTCAAAGAAAATTACACAGGGCTGGCCTGCCAATCCAGCAATTCAGGTTGTCCTGATGCTTATGAAACCAAGTTCACATGATGCAATATGATTTCCCTGTGTATTTGATTGTGAAATTGAACTCTTATGTAACCTTCACATGATCTACAGTTAAACAACAACAGCAGCCAGTATATTATGACTTAGAGCACAAGGATCTTGTAAATATGATGAAGATAAGATATGATTTGTTGATAGTCAGATTTGGCCCTTAAGACCAGCTATTGTCCAAAATGAAGGTCTTGTCGATAACTACTTCACTCTTGACTTGCTATGCATGAACTGATCAGACTCAGGGCCAATAGTGTTGATTAAGATGGACAAGTTCCGACTTTGAGCTGCCTGATCAGGAAATACAATATCTGTCGCTATGTCTCTATTAATACAAAATCATAACCAGCTGCGAAGTTTGGTTTTAAGCTGATTATGCTCTATTCACATTTAACTTTGTATTCGGTGCCATATGACCTGTTAAGTGTAGATGTGCCGTAAAACCCAAATAAATAAGTAAACATAACCAGCTTAAAGATGAAAGTTAGTCAATAAAGCTAAGACTGAAGTACACAAATGCAGTTTATAAACAAATGTCTTACGATAAAGATTAAATCTCAAGAAGACAGGCTTGGTATTTGTATAGCATGTGCTCTACCTAAATACAAAAGAAAACATTAATGATAATCTACATGATGCAATAGTAAACAAATGTTGAGTACAAATCAATGAAATGCTATCTTAAATATCTGTAAATAATGATAGTCGGAGGGTGTAAACATGAGGCCATTAAAACATTAAAGACACAGAATAGCACCTGTGTCTTTGTTTTTCTTTTCTTTTTATATAAATAAGCTCATTCTTGCATTGGTATTTTTATATAAATAAGCTCATTCTTGCATTGGTATTTTTATATAAATAAGCTCATTCTTGCATTGGTTTTTTTATATAAATAAGCTCATTCTTGCATTGGTATTTGGTATTCCATTTTGTTAGATTTAGAATGCATTGTACATACAGTCATATTCAAATAATTTCAACATTCATTTTCCTGACAATTGGAATGGTTGTTTTCCTGTATCTCTGGAGTATTCATTTCCCTGTCTAATTGGAATATTCATTTTCCTTTGGGATGGGATGGGATGGGATTTGCAGGCATTTTTGCTGATACTGTGCAGCGACATTTTTATCATTATAGTACAGGGGCACTTATGTAAAACAGAAATCAACATGTGCATAAAATGGCATATACATGAATGAAAGGATTACATGACCTAACTTTCGCTTTTTTTTATGCAAAATTAAAAAAAAAAATGGTAATAAGTCAAAATGTATCCAGGCCATATAAAAAGTCATAATGATGTACCGTTCACATCGGGTGAATGAACAAAAACATGCAAAAATAATATTCTACCTTCAATTATGGTTTAAATTTAAAGTTAAAATATTTTAAGCACATTAAAGTTACAAAATCATGCATTTCACTTGTGGCTTTATTTCTGTCTCAAAAAATTGTACAAGCATGTAAGACGGTATGCTTGACTGAGGCCATGACAGAAACATGTGAACCTTAAAAATGTATACTAGAGTTAAGTTAGTTGACTGATTTGTTCATTTGTTTGGTTAAAAACATCCACAACAACAATCTAGCAGAAGAGATGGTGTTAACTTGAAGCACATATAAAGCTTCTTTCACAGTGAAAGCATGCTGTGAACACTTGACATGATACAAGTCATATTATTCTGACCAATCATGCATCTAATATTCTAATGCTTGTTCATAAACACAGGTCTTTACCACTCCCATTTAGTGGTAGCTAAACCAGATTCTTTGGTATGATGAGGCTGGGGTTTGAACTCTGAGCCTGTCATTCCATAAGTCAAGTTTTAGTAATTGTATTGTACAGTCGACTAAGGTATTTTATACAAACAATCCAGGCGCGTATCTGGGCCGTTTTTGAAATTACGCACAATTACAAGGGAAATAACCTTTGTAATAATACTTTTGAATATATTCGGTTCTTTTCTAATGAATAACAGGTAAAATGCGCACATGCGAAGAACTTGAACGCAAAATATGAATGCTAAAATACTGACGTGTATAAGTTTAATCATTTTAAACCTTTTCAACTTGATTGGTGTGGTAATAAGATTTTTTAACAAAGAAACTACGGAAATAAAATAGATCAGTCCTAACCCGGGTTAAGCTTCGACTCTCTTAGAGTGTTTGGTACTTTTAGATTTTCGATTTTTCGAGCGGAGGTTACACACGTTCGTAAAGTGCGTAATGGGAGAAACGCGCCTGAAACAATCAATGACGTAATTCATGAAATCAAATCAATATTATATCATTTCTTTCACATGTTAGATAGGTTTGCAGACAGGTCATAATGATGAACTTAATTCTTGTATCTCCAGACAATTTTATAAATTGCATCATTCATAGATAAACTAGGCACATGCGATATCAGATTAATGCCCTTTAAGTACAACCTTGTTTCCATACATGTTGGACAGGGTTAAGACAGTCACACATATTATGAGTGAATGTGAACATATAATGATAGACTTAGTAGCTACGTTTTGCCTTCACTGATGCAACATTCTACATGGTGGTCTGATTTCGTCGATTAATTTTGTACCGTACCTGAGTTGACCCTCTTAATACGACACTTTTTTATTACCAATACTAAATCTTTGATTATCTATTTACCATTTCAAATTCAGATTACATCTCCTTAGTGGAAGCTTGCTGATCTGGGTCAGCACTAATGGACTAAGCCTGATCAAGGTGCGCTGAGCAGGCTTAGAGAAATCTTCCTTAATACCAGACCAGGTACCGGTAAGCCAGTGCCCGGACCAGATACCGCAAAGCCATAGCCTAGACCAGGTACTGCAAAGTCAGTGCCAAGACCTGGTACTGCAAAGTCAGAGCCTGGACCTGGTACCGCAATGTAAGAGCCCAGACCTGGTACTGCAAAGTCAGTGTCTGGGCCTGGTACTACAAAATCAGAACCCAGACCTGGTACCAGAAAGTCAGAGCCAGACCTGGTTTTGCAGTCAGAGCCCAGACCTGGTACTACAAAGTCATATCCCAGACCTGGTACCACAGAGCCCTGACCTGGTGCTGCAAAGTCATATCCTGGACCTGGAACCGCAAAGTCAAAGCCCAGACCTGGTACCGCAACGTCAGAGCCCAGACCAGGTACCACCGCAAAGTCAGAGCCCAGACCAGGTACGTCAAAATCAGAGCCCAGACCTGGTACTGTAAAGTCAGAGCCAAGATCTGGTACCACAAAGTTATAGCCAGGACCTGGTACCTCTCAACGTCAGATTCCAGACCTGGCACCAAAAAGTCAGAGCCTGGACCTGGAACTGCGACGTCATAGTCCAAAACTAGCACCCCAAAATCAGAGCCAACACTCAGATCATCTGCTCCAAGTACTAGATGACCTAAACTTAAACCCTGACAATGGCATACCAAAGTCAATTACGGTTCAAGCAAACAATTTGGTTGGTCTGAGTTATAGTTTCTCTTTTTATCCTTTGATATGTACATTTAATTAATTTGAATCAAATTTGATTGAAATTTTTGAAAATTGTAGTTTTTGTTCAATTTCTGTTTAAATGGAGCTTCTTTCACTGGCAATTCTGATATTCATTTTCTCTATTAACTGTTCCACCATTTATTAATTTGTTGCCACTAGACATTTTGCACAGGACATTAATACAAACAATAAACTGTTTCATGTGGTTATCATTTCAATTATGGAAGTGAGTTTTTCACCACATCATAAGTTGGGGGTTTTTCCATGATAAATATCATTAAATTTAAAACTGCATTTCAAAGAGACAGTTTTACCTGAAATAGGTCAATAAAAGCATGGGTTTCAATTATTTATGTAATAAACTACATCTTTATTTTGTTTCGTTTTGTTTGTTGGGTTTATCATTCCACCAACAGTATTTCAGTTATTTGGAGACGGTGTCCACTTAAAGCAGATATAGTGCTGCCTTCACTGTGTATAGCATGCCGTGAACACCTGGCACGTTACCACACCCAGTCACATTATCCTGACACCAGGCCCACCAATTGTGGAACTACCCTTATATTTGCTTGAGCAAGGGATCTATACCAGTACCATTTTTAACGACTTTGGTTTGTCACAGCCTGAGATCGAACCCATGCCTCCCGTACATGAAGCGGACGCTCTACTGATTGCACTACCAGGTCCGATGAAAAATATTTAATAACAAAAAATATGTACATGTATGTCATAAAATTCTTGTTTCATTATGACATAAAATCAATATTTATTCTTCCTTCTTCTTTTGTTCTGTTTATGTACAGTAGATAATTTATTGTATAGGGCTGATTTAAGCTGATTTTAGAAATTTGATTCTTGACTAAGCTCCAATTTAACATTAGAGTAATCTTCACCGTGTTCAGCACAAAATGAATAGGCCAAGAAAATAGTGTAAAACAAATAATCCAGCCCCAAACGGAAGCTGTTTGATTAGGTTCTACACTTTTTGCTGCTAAATCTTTTCTATCAGGCTATCTACAAATAAAGCTACTAGCAATTGAAGTCATGATTAATTAAAGATTATCAACAAAATGAAGAAGCCAGCTTGGGCCTGAAAACAAATCAATATTGCCAAACAGTTTTATTAAAGTGAGTACTGACTGAACTCAATAAAGTATCTGAATCAATAAAAAATCAGTGCTATCAATATAATCACCAGTATAGAAAGAACCCTATCTCATCCTCCTGTGCGAGCAGAGCTGTTGGCCCTTTGATTAAGATAAATTATTTACCCAACATGCTATAAAGTGTTTCTAGGGCAGGTGAAGCTGTTATTCAAAGGACTTCAGGTGTAACAGCCTCATATATGTGTGTTGCTGTCTCTCAGATGAGACTTTAACCTGACCTCATCTCCATTAAAGTACAGACATGTAAACACATGCAGGGAAAATATATTTAACAGGTAAAAATTAACATAATGCAGTTTTAATTACCCATACAGATTATAAGTCATTCGCTAATATTCACAAGCATGTGTAGCATATTTCCACAGACTTTGCAGCAAGTACTATATATCCTGATAAGACAGCTTCCAGTGGGACCTGGCTGATCTGAATCTACACTTTTTGCCAAAGTTTATTCAAAACATGCTTTTGACTAAAAGTTGTACATTTCTGTTTCCATAGATACAACACAATGAAACTGTTATAGTCATAATGGCCACATCCCATTTAGGAGGATGAAGATCCAAAACTGAATTTATAATAATAAAATGGACGTATCAAGGAATTAATACTTGACAAAAAAATAACATCTAAAGGAAAAAAACAAAAACATACATAACTAAATCTTAATTATAAAAGTAAATGAAATATGGCATATCAGATATCTGTTTTTCTCTAACACAACTTTGGTGATGTTTTATTATTTCTGTATGCCTGCATACTTCTGACCCAATTTTTTATGTTATAAAGATTATAAGAATATACATATTATATCCATATACATATACAATGAAATAAGAAGTACAGCCTATCTGTTCCAACTATTGGTTTTTATTTCCTCGTGTGATCAAGTTAACACATTCTGTTGTATGCCTGACAAACAATTTTTCAGTGGGTGGTGTCTCTACAAATGAAAGCAGGTCTAATGCTGCCTTCAATGTAACACTATATAATGTATACCTTATACCAAATCTATAAATATTTCTGTGACACACCACGAGGCCACTTCGCTAATTTTTTTCAACATTTCTGACATTTATGTCTTTAATCGGACTGTAAACATGCAGAGTACTGACAAATTCTAACATAACATAACATAACAAAGATGAATGAAATATGAAGTAAGTACTGCACTTCTTTCTTACATAAGCTCTAACTGGTAACGTGTGCTTGTATAACTGTTAAGCTGCAGAAAATGAAACCATTTCTTGTTAATATAAAGATAGATGAAATATGAACTTATAATGAAGTTTAGCATTTGTTTCTGTCATTATCCTTACCCTGATTAAATGCTAAAATTACTATATTCCTGCTTAATACTGGCCCACTCCTTATAAAACGAAGAAAAATGAAACATGAAATATGGCATATTTGTTTCTTTTATTATCCCAAACCTGGCAACATCCCTAAATTTATATATTTTATATAAACATTATGACCCATTTCTTATGTAATAAAGATTAATGAAATATGAAGTACAACACTTTTGCTTTTGTTATTATCCCAACCCTGGTAATATCCTTAAATTAATGTATTTCTGCAAGAATTTTGACATACTTCTTATATAATAAAGATGAATGAAACATTATGTACTGCATATTAGTTTGTTTTTTTATCACAACCCTTGTAAAATTGGCCAAATTAATGAAATCCCTCAGAATACTAAACCATATAATGAAGATGAATGTACCAGACATTTGTTTCTTTCATAACACAAGCCTTAAAATGTTATTTGAACAGGATACCTGCTACTGATAATGTTATAACAGCTACATACCTGCACAATGAGTGGTTCCTGGGTTTTGGCAACGACACCGCAGAATGCCTCATCTACATCCACAATTCTCCAGCCCAGAACCTACAACAGAAGGGGCAGTAGCATCAGCAACAGAAAAATAAGTAGTGGTGGTAATGGTTGTGCAGCTGGTTGTTATGACAGTGATAATAAAGATGCTGCTGCTGGTGGTGTTGGTGGTGGCAGTGATGTCAGCCAAAATGGTGGCGACAACGACAACATTGATGGTGATCATGATGAAGATGATGACGATTGATGGCAAATGCAATGACAATGCAGATCATCATCATTATCATCATTATTACATTACAATTACAATATTTATTACATTACATTACAATATTTATGATAATGAGAAAGTGATAAGTTATAGTCTTGAATTTTCTAGATTTTTACTTTTATTTCAAAAATAGGATTTCTGACAGCTATGTCTATATCATAACAATATACATGTTCACTTTCCCAACCCAATGACAACGACACCATATTGCAGCAGGAACAATGTCTGGCAGTAAATACATCGAGTCGAAACTGTTGAATATTGATCTGACAGCAGTATTCTGAACATGAACACTTAACCTGCCTGGCACAATCTGATCAAACTTAGGAAAATAGCCTAGATCCAGATCAGTCAGATCCCTGCTGTCTGATCAGGATCTGCACAATTTGCTGCTGACTCTGTAGCAATGTCATGTTGCCTTTAAATATACTCACAGATGTTATTAAATAAATTCATATTTTGTATTGCTACAAAATGAACATAGCATGTTAAGGTTCGTCGCCCACTCAGTCAGAATAATTCTGAGGTTTCAGACAGCAGAAGGAAATCAGTAACAGAGGGGATGAGTTTTTATCCAGAGCAATATATCTTAAGATAGTCAGAAATATTAAAAGAGAGTATAACAAGTTAAAAGAGAGGTATAACAAGTTAACAGAGAGGTATAACAAGTTAAAAGAGAGGGATAACAAGTTAAAAGAGAGGTATAACAAGTTAACAGAGAGGTATAACAAGTTAAAAGAGAGGGATAACAAGTTAAAAGAGAGGTATAACAAGTTAAAAGAGAGGGATAACAAGTTAAAAGAGATGTACATAATAAGTAAAACATGTAAGTCTTGAACTATCCACATTTGTCAGAGCCTTTGTTATGAGAATTATAGACAATTATAAACAGATTCCATAATATTTCAGAATAAAAATAAATTACTTTAACAAAAGATAGCTAAACATTTTACTACTTTTTCGTGTCACTGGGGAAAAATTGTTGTTTTCAAGTTGTTTCTGTCAGGTCATATTTTCAGTCAGTCATAACATAGACATTTCTACATGAAACAAGAGTTTTTACATCCTTGCCCGCTAAGCACAGATTAACAGGGAAATCAAATAGTGTAGATGTATATCAAGCTGCTTACAGCTTTCTGCTGGGAACTGCTGGGATTTGGTGCTTAGTATTTCCAATGTCTTGGTACCACTGTATTAAGTTGTGAGCAAATAATTAAAACAAGTATAGATTATCAACTATTGCACAGATTTGCCAGCCTAGGTAAACAGCGAAGATGCACATCAGCCAGCTTTCTGCAAGGAGCTGTCAGATCTGGATCTAAACTTTTTACTCTGTAGTCATTATCAATGTTTTATTACTCCAGTCATGGGTTATAGTACTATTAAAGTACACTGTACTACCATCAGTATGAAGAATTAAATGCCCAATAAGGCAATCTGCCAACCAGCCGTACCTCCCCCTTTGTCCAGCAAAAGGCCCCCAGTACCTGACATTCCCAAATGGCAACAAAATATATTTTCAAGGTCATTACAAAATACTACTGTACCACCTGACTCACTGTTTTCATTAAGGAGACATATATGCCCAGATTGTCAGGCATTTAAAATTTGACCAAACTGACGAAGAAGTCAATATTTTCTTGTCATTTGTAACAGTACAACCAGGTACACATCTTTATCAGCTCTGATAGTATGCAATGATTCAATTAGCAGGTGACCGATTTTGTGCCCCCTATTGCAAGTGTAAACCAGTTGTATTTGACAAGTGCATGTGCACTCAATGTCCACTTATGTGGTCCTCTAACGGGAATGTTTTTGTCCTCTGTAACCTTTTACCTTTTATCAGCTTGCACTTGTGATTGTTTTGTTTTTTTGTTACATTGCACTGACACAATTATGGAAATGTTCGTGACATCCAGCTAATTATTGGTGGACGAAGGTCATGGTAGACCCACTGGCGCACCACAAGTTTGCTGGAAAACCTCCCTACATAAAAGGTCTCACCCCAAAAAGGATTCACACAGTGAAGGGCTGAGGAGTTATATGTCAGCTACTTAAACCGCTCGGTCACAGGTGCCCCTGCACAGGTGAATAACCAATGCTTATTCCAACAATCCAACATACAAAAATGGTTTAAGGGACTAGTGGCATGACTTCCTTGCTTACAATCAAGCAAATATACGGGTAGTCCAGTTGGCATATCAGGATAATGTGACTGAGTGAGGTATCATGCCAGGTGTTACATCACATGCATGTTATACATAGTGAGGGCAGCACAATATCCAGTTCAAGGGGATGCCAACTCCAGATAAATGACATTCTGTTGGTGGGACAATAATCTGGCTGATCTGGGTCCTTACAAATTAAGTGATTTGTGCACAGCAGCATGAGAATTAAATGTCTTACTCAATGAGAAGTCAACTATTAATGCAAGCAAGTAGATGTAGTTTTTGTTGACAGCAAATGGAAATCTAATGTATGACAGATCAGAGATAGCATTTTAAGCAAAAACCTTGAATAAGATTTAAAGATGGTATTCAAAAATTTAAATTATTTTTACTCTCTTGCCAATTAAATTATTGCTAACAAAATTCTGTTAAATTTCACTAAAAGTAGCAGATTGTTTTTTTCTTGTTCATATTAGGCAAGTTTTTTTTATTTCTTTGTCATTTCTTGTTTGTGGTTCATCTTCTTGTATTAAGTGAGTGAACTTTTCTAAAATATGCCCAATACTAACACATGTATAATAATTATTAGATGCAGGAATAAGAGTAAAATGGGAAATGGTCTGGATACTAAAATGTGACACAGCAACAATGTCTGCTATTTATCTGGTGGAATGTTCATATAACATTAATGATATTCTGAAAATACACTGAAAAGTCCCAGCAGATGAAACTATCGACTAAATCATTATCACAGAGCCCCAAAGCTCCCCATTTTAGCAGAAAATTTAATTTGTCCTTAATATGTCTTGCAATATCCTTTAGAAACAAAAACAGGAATCAAGCTCATACCAGGAACTGATGATTACAAAGCAAATAGTGAAGGTCCAGATCAGCTCTCTGGGAGCTATGTTGGTCCAATGAGGATCTGCACTGTCACCAGGTTTTTATTAATACATCTTTTACGTTATATATAAGATGTGTAGCTTCTGATGGCAAATCACTATTCATGATCTGCACTATTTGCGGCCAATTTTCTATCAATGTCTCTTTATAATATGTATTGTATGACAAATTGCAAGCATCCAAATTAGGCTCTCTAACTAAGATCTAGACTATTTGCTACCAAGTCTCCACTAAAAGCTAACTAATCCTGCTCTGCACTATTTGCTACAAAGTCTCCACTGAAAGCTAATTATTCATGCTCTGCACTATTTTCTACAAAGTCTCCACTGAAATCTAACTTATCGTGCCCTGCACTATCTGCTACAAAGTCTCCACTAAAAGCTTACTAATCCTGCTCTGCACTATTTGCTACAAAGTTTCCACTGAAAGCTATCTAATCATGCTCTGCACTGTTTTCTACAAAGTTTCCACTGAAAGCTAACTAATCTTGCTCTGCACTATTTGATACAAACTCTCCACTAAAGGCTAACTTATCATGCTATGCACTATTAGATACCAAGTCTCCACTGAAAGCTAACTAATCATACTCTGCACCATTTGCTACACAGTCTCCACTGAAAACTAACTAATCATGCTCTGCATTTTTTGCTACAAAGTCACCACTGAAAGCTAACTAATCCTGCTTGGCAATTTTTGCCTGTGTCAGATCAATTTGTGCTTAGCAGGCTAAGAGTTAATACTGTTGATCAGTTGACAGGACAGATCAAATCTCTTTCTCGCTCTCTTCAGACCACTTATCCTGAATAACAAGGAGATGATAGTGAAGAATCCTAAGAAGCTTCTGCTGTCACAATAAGCACAAAAGCTGATAGAACTTCTGAGGATGGAATTGTATAAGACATAAACAATGTTTTGACATCATACAAGAAAATGGTGATGATTGATTTGGATCTGTTTTGTTTTGTTCTGATGTGGTTGTATTTAATATAAAGATATAAGAAAATAAAATAGGCTATATTATCATTTAAACTAAAGTAAAAAGAAATTGTTACAAAAAAATCTTCTTGCAGCTGTCTAAACTTTACAAATGTACTAATCATCAGTTTAAAAATATTGTTTAAAAAACTAGTATGAAGGGCACATCAGGCAAATGCATGTAAAGCTGCAGCATGGTAGGGATAAGCATATATGTCATCTAGACCATAGCTTTGAGAAAGCCATCCATGTGTTCAATATTGAGAGAACTTTGACATTTCTCTATCAGCAAATGCTTATTGAAAATAAAAACATTTGAACACATGGAGACATAAATCAATCCAGCCATAAACGCATATGCTGTTACTGACATACCAGATGAATGAAAATTTGTTTGGCCTTGCTTGCTCTATTCACTTAAGCAATAATATTACATAGCATTGACTCTTAGCATGCTAAGATCTCCAACAAACGAAATTCACTGTCTATAAATGTGTGTTTTTAAGGGGTGCATGTATATTGAACTTAAGTCAGTCATACAGGCAAATAACAAATAGAAAAGCCAAATGTAATTAGAGACAGAGAAACAAAAAGTGCAGATTTTTGTTCAGACAGTTTCTGCTGGGAGCTGGCTGACATGGATCTAAACTTTGGTCTAAGCCAGTCTATTTGTGCTTAGCAGGCTAAAGGTTAAGAGTTCAAAGGACCAATATATTACCTGAAGACCGAATTCTACAGCCATCTCAATGAAGACTGTTTTCACTTGCTCCAGTTCATTCTTGTCAATAAACATGAGACCCGTGGCATAATGGCCTGGCGCCGGCAGGGTGAGGCCTTGTGCACTGAAACGGGGAGAGTGATCTTGTATGATTCAGAGAATTCTGTTGATGCAGCAAGCAATGACCTATAGACAAAAGCTGATCAAAAAATATTGTTTCTGATGTGTTTTATACATCCCTTCACATAGTTATGGTCACATTAGTGCCATCCAGCCACTTTTTGGTGGAGAAGGACCCATGACTTTTGTCTTGATTGAATCACTTGTGCATCACAAGTTAGCTGGGAAAAATATCCTCACATGAAAGTTCATGCAATGACTGGCTGCTGCTACTTACACTTGTTGTTACATAAGATGTTTGTTGATGTACCTATGTTTTGTTACCATGCATTTAATCTTTGTCTTTATAAGTCTTTGCAGCAAGTAAATTTTACTGCTTTTGCAACTCTGGTCTACACAACCTCTGCATACCTTCAACAGTCAAAAACAAAGAAGGACTAATTAGACAAATCCAGAACATATAACAAAGTGCCTACCTCATGATCTTGGCATACAGCTTGTGGGGGATGCCTGTCATCACACCTGCTCCATCACCACTGTCATTGTCACAACCGCATGCTCCACGATGCTCCATTCGCGACAACATCACCTCAGAGTCGCGCAACACCTGTAAAAGAACAGATAGAAAAAATTTAAGGGTAAACTCCAAAGTACATAGTCAACACTAAAGTTAAAAGACAAAATATACACATAAAATTGTCAGATGGCAAAAGCTTTAATCAATTATTATCTTATAAAATGAACAGTGAAAAACAATGGTCATCCATTTTACAGTTTTTGTATTCATTTTTTTTTCACCAATACTGCAGCATCAATCTACAACAGTAATTTATAACACTTCTAAATACTCATGTGCTATGTACACATCACTGTCCAATAGAAAACATTAAAGCAACTAAGTTTTTTCTTCTCTGGTGCCCAAAGGTTATAATTCCAGTACTTTAACTATAACTCTCAATCAGAATTTGGCATCTGATAGACCTCAAAAGAAAGGTTTTTATCTTCTTTTTCATCTAATGGTAGAAAATGAAGGTAATACAGGATATGACTTGTCTATTTAAATATTTGCACTAAATAATCCTATAAGTTGATGCAACAAATGCAACACTCAATTAACAGGAGATTACATTTCTAAGCCCATATATGACTTTAGTGTCTTTTTGTGTCATTTAATTTTCAAGTCAAGTGTTAAAATAGGAACCAGAGGTTGAAGGTTCAGTCATTTGGGCAGCAAATTGCAAAGACAATGAGAAAGTGTACTGTGATATTGGGGTCAGATCCATAAAGTATCTTTTTTCTTACTTAAACTAAGAAATTTCTTAGAGTAAATAGCTTTATGAATAAACCTTTAGAAACTTTCTTAAATATATATATAGAGAGAGAGAGAGATTTCATGGTCAAAGTCAGAAAAAAATAACTAAGATTCCATGGTATAGTTTAGATGGAATAGTTTTGACTCTGATTAAAAATTACATAATATTCCATAGATACATGAATATATAAACCCTGCTGACATCAAGGAATCACAGAGAATAAACCTTCAGTATGAAATAGAGGATATTTAATGATTTCAAGGTATGATCATTTTTTATTTCACAAGTAGTCATAGAGAAATATTTTTTTCACGTGTGGCATAGTCACAAGTGATTTTTTTTTTTTTGTTTTATGACCAGGAGTGAAATAAAATACTATCATACACTGGCATTGATAAATTTTCTTTTTATTTCATGCTTATTTCCTCTTTAAACTGTTATTTTAATCAGCTGTTTTACCCTCTGTATTTACTTATAACTTCCCTGGAACCCAGAGTGAAAATGAAAACATTGTCATTTCACTCTGAGCCAAAGTGAAATGATAAGGTTTTCTTTCATTGGTATTTCTGAACTCTGTCTCCCATAAGCATTAAATAAAACAGTGACACAATTAATTTGAAAGATGTGGAGACAAAGAAAATGGAATTGATTGGACTGTACACAGCATTACTATAAATAAGCGCTCTCTGTTGTACAGATACAATACCCCTTGTAAATCAAGAGTTGGTTCAATTTTGAGGGATAAATTCAGGAAAACATTAACTATTAGTATTAGACTTATACATCCTTACAGAATAATTCTCACTAATATGCTTATATATGTAAAGTAATACGTATATAAAGAAATATCACCATCAGCCTTCTGTGATGATAAATTGTTTCACACATGTATAAAATTCAAGTCAGATGTGTTGGTCATACATTTTGCTCTTAACTATAAAAGTAATTTTTCATAGGCATATACAAAAAAAACATGAAGTTATACTGTAAACACAACAGCAGCAAACAAGAGGGTACTCATTGCTGTCAATCAACTTCAGGCAGGAAAAGAATTTTATTTTATAGCAAGGCTTCTTCACAGCAAATAGCATTATTGCTCTCTTGGGCAGTAAAAAGCAAATTGTAAACAACGTCAGCAAGGTCCCAAATACGTACTTCATCCCCTTATATTACTCCCAGTGCTGAAAAGCAATTAATGTTTTGGTGGAACTGAAAACCAATCAATATTGATTTACGCACATTCACATAAGGGATGGTCTGGGGATCTTTTGTGGTGCTAAAGACTTTGCTGAATCACCCAAGCCTGGGCAGCAAATAGTGCGGATCCAGATCAGCTATCTGTCTGATCAGGATCTTCAATTCTTGCTGCCTAAAGTCTAAAAATAATTCTAGTAGCCTATGCATTAGGTTGATAGCCAATAACTAAGACTGTTATTTGTTGTTAGCAAGATAAAGCAGTATAAGGACTAAACCTTATAATGCAGATATTGTTAATACCCATTTCAAAATCTAGTTATGAGCTAACAAATGTATGTATGTATTGTAGAGACTGTGCAACAAATAGTACAGATCCTGATCAGACAGCTGCCAACAGGGACCTGGCTAATCTGGGTCTACACCATGCTCTGTAGTTGACAACATTCCACTGGCGCAAACTAGGAGTTCAAACAGCATATTGTGCAGTGCGTTTGAATTAATTTTAAAGATATAGTCAAGAAAACATAAAAGGCCCAGGTATTTGATCTTAAAAATGACAATAAGGCCTAAGAACATTTCGATTGAATAAAACTGCACCGACTTCACAGCATAACACACATTGTGGGTAGCTTTTCACACCAAAATTCAGCAATTATAAAATCTACAGCTATAGAATCCCATAAAACAATTACTGATAACAATACAACTTCTATCTTATATCCAGCTCTCACACATACATTTCCTGGATAGAACCAGCGCTCAGGTAGTGACTACCTGCTGGGGAATAATGCAGTGCCTGGTAAAATGTATGTTTATGATGTAAGCCTTATGCACTTGATAAAAAAGACAATAGTTGTTGTTGTTATAATCATTGACATGCGACATGTATATATATATATATATATATATATACAAACCTTATGGGAGTTAACGCCATCGATGCTGACAACGAATCCCACCCCGCAGGCATCACTCTCATACTGCGGGTCGTATAGCCCAGACTTGGGAGGATGGCCGCATCTACAGTTCTTGCGGCACTCAGTAGATGGCATGGTTGGTAGGTCTTAGGTTGTATGCTTGGGGAAACCTGTAGGGTTGTAGAATAAAAGGTTATAAGAATACAAATATACTAGAATCAGTGTCTTTGGTTTGTTGGGTATAGTATCCCACAAACAGTGTGTTGTCCCACCAACAGTACTTCAGCTATTTGGAAAACCAATGTAAGATGAACAACAGCAGACCAACATGTGATACCAACTTTTGCTGGGCAAACATGTCACACTATCACAAAGTATTTACCTTGCAGATGTTACAACCATTTTTCAGTCAAATATCACTTATATGCCCTCGCACAACACACACATTGAAGAAATTCTGTTACTTTAACTGCTTGTTATGCATATAAACTGTAAAACAGAGGATAAATAGAATAAAATAGTTTAAACTTAGGTTGATCACTCGCTATTTTTACGTAGCGAAAAAACTTTTTTTTTCATACATGTCACCCAGGAGCACCAGTGGCCGAGTGAGACAAGACACCGACTTGTAACTCCTCTGACTCTTTAACCCCTTGCTGTCAGTATGCAGAATTTTAAGCTTTTAAAATGGACATATTGTGGCGGCTTGGACCTCAGCTAAGGTTTTTAGTCGTAATGACCAAAACCCTTAACCCTTAGCTTGCAACATTTGTTAATAACACACATACGTTTTAAATCGTAAACCATCTTCTTACATTGTCTTGTAAAGGTGTCTGGACATATTGCTATAGATTCAGCAGCAAACAGAGCAGATCTTGATGAGACAGCTACAAGCAGGGGCTAGTTGATCAGGGTCTACACTTTTTGCCAAAGATTAATCAAAACATGCTTTAGCAACAACACTAGTGGTTCTGATACTGAATGTACTTTAAAAGAACTGCATGATATCCTCTTATAGATCTATGACAACCTAAGACAGTCTCTGTCATTATTGACAATCAATGGATTATCCATAAACATCTGTATGCATTATTTAAATAGGAGATACAAAACCAAGGGTACATTCTTAACATAACAAAAGGTCTAGTGAAGACAGAGAGAGATTTGTTTATTTTTATATATGCACTGCATTGACACAATTATGGTCATTTGGACAAGTTCCAACAATTTTTGGTGCATGAAGACATCCCAATGAATGTCTTTGTAGAAGCACTGGCAAACTGCAAGTCACTTGTACCATAATGACAGTGGTAATTTAAGTTAGGCACCATTATAACATAGGGAGCCAAATTGCAGCCAGTCTGGGACTCAAACCCGGGACCCTTTGCTAACAGCCAATGTTCTACTGACTGAGCTAACCGAACCTTTAAACACTCTCTCCCTATTACCCCGCTGCATATTGAACATGCAATGGGAGACATTAATGAATAGTCTCCCCTGAATAATGCCTAAATGCAAGTAGGTCCTTTCATTTGCTTTACTCGGTTTTTATGCTTGTGCTCTTTGGAGTGTATGTTGACTTATCTGCCTTTCTTATGATACCCAGGTTAACCATCATCAATAAACATGTCCATTTTCTTTTTTAAAAAACATATCTCTATAAGTATTTAAATTAATTTTAAGCCTATATTTATGCAAAAGTAAGAAATTCTCTGTTTGTTATTGCAATATCTACAAAAGAACAGGCGATAAAGTCCAAGAATTGGAATACCTCGGATATTAACTTACAAGGGAGATAATTTCCATTCACCAGTGAACCCCATTAAATATGTAATCTATGTAAATAGACTCTTTCAAATAAATTCGCCATGGATGTATCTCTGACCAAAAAAATGTCTCTTATCAATTTTGGCAAAAACATAATGAATGGAAAAAACTTAGTGGTGGGCTTGTACAAGTAAGAAATAACAATATGCATGGGGAGGGAGGGAGTGGGGGAGGGAGGGGGGAGGGAGAGAGAGAGAGACAAAGATCAGAGAGAGATCAGAGAGAGACAAAGATCAGAGAGGAGAGAGATATGAGAGAGATCAGAAAGAGAGATCAGAAAGAGAGCAGAGAGAGAGAGAGAGAGAGAGCAAAGAACAGTGTGAAGTGAGTGTGGTAGAACTGAAGCCACATTTTCAAACAAATAAATGATAAATGCACACAGGGTGCCTCTACCTGCCTTGAATCATGTATGCCCATCTAACAGTGTAATTCACTTACAAAGTCTGCATGTAGAGTTCTATTCGATTTCAACAAGCAGCCAATTGTAAAACTCCGCAATAATAACTGATAAATATAAAGCTGGTGTTAACACAAATCTACTGTGTGTGTCTGTCCGGATACAATAATTTCCCCACGACCATGCGAAGTCTGCTACTGATGCTGATAATGCATACTTAGGTTACTGTAAACCAGTATCTGTATGCATGCGTATCCGTATTTACACATTTACACATGTTATATAACGACATGAAGGACACAATTAAGAATCATCAAAATACATTGTAATTGTATGTACTCACTGTTTTAATGATAATCCGGAAACTATAAAATGGAAAAATATATTCACGGTTTCTGGGTAGAAATATAAACGAAACTGCCGACCTTTTCTCTACTAACCTTCACATTTGCCACTAGTCCTAAACACGACACCTCGCTGAAACCGGTACGGTTAGCTCCCCTCAAATATAGCGTCTGCTAATAGTTGCTGTCTACTTTTTAGCAACGATAAATATGATGTGTTAAACAACCAGTCCAACTTGCCTCTTTACCCTTGGATCTTACGTTATAGTCTGTGTGGGTTATATTGATTCAACCAAAGATTTCCATTCACAAATACAGCTTGCTTTAACCAGAATGTTTACAAACTGGTTCTAGCCGAGTACTCCGCGTGGTTTGACCCCAGGAGGAAAGGTTACAACTGTGGGAACGAGCTATTGTAAAGGAGGGATGTTTGGCTGTAGACCTGATCAAGTCGTGCAGATCAAGCATGTGAATTCGTCACATTGAATTTGTCAAGTAGATCTACCAAAGTATAAAAATTTCCTAAGTGTTTCTTTCCAGATGAATTTGACGGAAATTGTTATGTAAATGTATAGGTCTACGATGATTTTCTAGAACATGCCACAGGCACTAAGGAAGTGGATGGGGCTTTTCTTTTACTTCGTACTTATACTCTTGCTTTAAAGATTGTGTAAGAGAAAGATTGTGTAATCTTAGTGTAAACAATGATTGGGTCCTTGATAACAATAATACAGGTTTAGAGCATGTAACTGTTTATAAATAATGTAGGTGTTCATTTAATTTTTAATACAAGGATTTCGTTTGTTTAAAAAAATAAAGTTATTTCGTGCGAAGTTTTCAACATCACTTTACACAAAAGACTGTCTAGTTATACAGTACGTCAGTTGGTCGATTGTATTTTCATGTACATATAGTGATATATTTAGCTCAACGCGGTGTAATTTTCCTATTATACACACCGCGGCATTGCTTCAATAGGTCAGTGGAGCAATCAGGTATGGACCAAGTGTTGGTTTTAACTTTTAACATATTCCACGTGATACCAGTGGCGGAGACCAGTTAGGGACACAGCACAATTTATACGGAATACACCGGACTTGTCCGGATACACCCGAGTAGTTACGACTGAAGATCCGATCTCATCGTGTTTGAAGGCCAAAAACTATAACGAAAAGAAACTGCTCAATACAAAATCCACTGAAATTTATCACAACTCCAATGGTAGGATAGTGTAAGTCATGAAATACCCAGGCTGACTTATCAACATTTTCTATTATACTAAAAACGCAAACTTTCAGCTTAATAGATCTATATAATGTTTGACTTCATACTGTCTTACATATTTTACCCAGGATAAGCGTCAGATCTTCTTCTAGACCCTCATCTCTACCCTCCGCTCCCTCCCCCCACCCTCTCCGCCAAGAAATCACGTTCGTAGTGTTACGAGGCATATCCCACACAGATCTGGATATCTGAGATTTTTAAATAAGCTATACATTGTTCATGCATTTTCTTTCTCAAAGTTGTGGATACCACCTTTAAGGGTCAACTTTCACGTGCTGGCCAGCAACCCAAAAATAGCTTTCTCAAACATTCTGGAAAGTAGAGAGCATGTCGGGAGCATGCCTCTAGTGCGTGATATCCCATCCCCCCGGTATGCCCCGCGTAATACTCGGGAGTTCTCGACCAATCAAATTGCTCCATATTATCGATCCCTGCTGTATTAACCCACGTGTCGTTGTTGTGTATTCATACCGAGCTCAGCGGCCGCCGAATACGGTTGTATTTCTAACGAAACGCGATAACCACAAAAATAAAAGCTTCGGATACATTGTTATTCTTTCTTTTTCAAAAGCTATATTCATATTGTAAAGGTAGGTCGATATACTTTTCAATTTGATAACTGTATTTTTGGACTGTTCGATATATGATTATTGTATGTTAATAAGTGTTGCATAACGCCGTCGTTATTACTGTAAACGGTAGTTTAGCTTGTTAAGACGCCCTATTTTATTATCTTTGTTCTACTCACCGTTGTTTAAGTTGTACATTTGTATGTATTTTAATCCTTTGAGTGTGTCAGAAAAAGTGGACTTATTATATAGATAGTTTCCAAATCAGTGAAAATCCCTTTTCCTGGCAGCCATCTTTGATGGTAACTTCAAGGGATTTTCATAAGAATTGTATAGAAGGGTAAATTTTATTTTCTTGTAATTTCTTCATTTGTAGTCCCAAAATTAAAAGCTATGCACCATTGGAAAGTTCTTGAAATTCATATCTTAGAATACAATATTTTTTACAGTTGATAAATGCACACAGAATTAATAGGCCTACACAGAAATAAATAAAACCATTGGCCCATACTTAAAACAAAATGAACAGTGTATCATTTTCGGTTGTATTTCTTTAACCTTTTAAACTATCAAAATATAGTTTTGATATTTACAATACTTTATAAAAGCTGTTAAATTTGATATAAAATTCATTAAAATAGACTGAAAAATGAAAACACAGTGGTGAGTTAAATACAGCACATATTTCCCGATTTCGGCCTGCATTAGCTTCTGCCCACAAAGATGGCTGCCTTGAACTGTCTTACCCCTGTCGATGACATTACATGGAAACTATTTGTTTATTGTTGTTTTTCTGCATAAATTGGGCTAGCCAGTTTGACAACAGGTTCACCGTAAATGACCTCACTCAGTTACTGTAAATCAGAAAGCTAATGCATGTTGCAAGCTCCAATCGTATATACTGATTGCACAAGATAAAATACATCCAATATTTTGATATGTCTATGATTTGACATAGATTGGGTAAATAAAATGTTACGAAAAAAGTACAGGTTGTCTGTATGATATTTGAAATAGAAAGCAGACTTTATTATGGATGTCTGGGAGACAAAATGCCAAGCAAACAAAACTGACCTAAGAAATGCAATTTGGGGTTCTTCAGATGCCACGAATTGATCATTACACCGATGACGTCATCAGCACCAGTCTGTACGAGGACCAGGATGAAGTTTACCTGAGGTCTCGGGCTGTCTGTCCGCCTGTCCGTACGGGCAACCACAAGCCCAGTTCGGACCGTGTACGGAAGTTTAGATCGCTTGACGACATCCTTCAGGAACTAGCTTTAGGCCACGATCACTACCAAACGCTTAAAGAAGAAGACGAATCGAAACCAACAGACGTGGTTTTGGAGCTGAGAGACTACGAACTGCTTGTGAAAGGTAAATATGACGCACATACTCAGAAAATTAACAAACATAATCATTTTTCATAGAATAGTAAATGGGAGTATTTTGGACAAACATTTGGCACCATCTGGAAAAAAGGTAGTTTAAGTGAGTCGATTACTTTATTTTAAAATCGTGCCCTGAAATGCATATATAAATTGAACAATTCAAATTAACTTTTTCTCACTCTACCATTTTACAGTTTTCATTCAGAAAATACAGAAAATAAATAATCCAGAAAATAAACAATCCCATTTTCTATTTGGGCAACTGCGTATGAGAGAAAATAGAACACTGAGAGCGACATTTTTGTGAGGCAGTTTTCAATGGCGCTAAGTTTGCTAATCTGTAAGTATTGGCGGACGAAGCGCCTGTTGTAGATTCCTATAAATCACCAATACAGTAAATAAGTAATATTAATTATATGGTGGATGCTATACAAACTGTTCGTAAAGATCTTGATTTACTTAACTTACCAGAATTATTCACATGGAAATTACTGCTTACGCAAAACTTAAGATTTCACACCAGAGAAGCTGGTTGGAACCGCATTTGTGCAGACGCAAGAATAGACATGATACACAACATCCGCAACAACACTTGAAATATTGGACTTGTTGGTAGACTGCCACACAGTGTCGGTATGCAGGCCGCAGATGGTTACATAAAGAGGTGGAGCTAATAACATCACATTAATCTTGCATTTGGCCAAGCCTCATTCTGACATTGTCTAGACATAACAGACACATAATCGACGTACCTGTACTAACAATGGAACCGTCTTGATGCCATTTACAAAATCATTTGTATACTATGGACAAACAACACCATGCAGCAAGTTTCTTGACATCTTTGGTGAGATGGAACTTTCTCACTTTTTGGGGAAAAGGGGAAGATATGTAGTTGTAAAAAAACTGCATGGAAAGAAAAAGTTCCCTACTCTCCTAAGATTTCAAAAGATTTTCTTGCCGACTGAATATAAGATGAACCTTCATTAACTGGTTGTTTATTGTTTAAGGGTTTATCGATTTCTTGTAAAACAGTTTAAATTGAGATTGTTCGGCGCCGTATGACCTATCAAGTGTCGGTGTGCCGTAAAACCCCCCAAAACATAAATTGAGATTGTGTGAGAGATGGTTGCAATTGCTCTTCATCTAGCCATTCACTGCATTTTCACTTTTTTGTTTGTTTAATTAAAAGAGGCATCTTAAGATATTTTCCAAACCAAACCATTTGGCTCTTCATATAGGAAATGATTTTAAAAAAACCCATAAAAAACAGACAGTATCGTTTTGTTTTATACTTAAGATGTCTCATGCTTGTTGTTCGACATGTTTGCTACACGATCGTTCTTTCAGGAGTGTCCACGTGATCGAAGATGCCCATAATTCCTGCTGTTGCTAGCCTGTTGCTAGGCAACAATTTGGAAACCGGGATTTAGATCTACGATGTCAAAATTTGACAGTAAGACGTTATGGAAATATCCATGACCTAAATTCACTTCACCTCATATCTTTGTTGTTGGGGTTATTAATTATGACCCTACCAACACTAAAACATCACTATTATCATCAATTTTCTAAAGTTGAATATATTCAGCTTTATAATAATTAATTAAAATAAGTGAATGGTGACAGGTGTTACGGAAAAACTAATCTAAATTCATTTCAAATAACACATTTGCTCTCTTCTCACTTGTTAGTTGTTCTGTTGCCTAAGTTTTGTTTCCCCTGCTTCCTGCTTGCTAAAACTTTGAACTTAATTCGGTTTATTATGGTCGACTCTAAAATATAAATTACTTAGGAATAATGGGGATACAGCTATTTCATAAGACATGTGTCAATAGAACGAATGTTAAGTGATTGACTACAATAGATAAATAGTGTGTTGGTTTTATAAAGCAAACGCAGTGCTTCTTGTTTTGTAATAAGTTAACAACTTAATTCTCAAGCTACTTATGCGGTAGAATTACGTGCGTACTCGTTCTTTCAGGGTTTTATCTTGACGATCGCATACTGCCTGGTTTCCGGTACACTGTCCGCTACATCGGCAAAGACGAGTACCTTTTCAACGGAGAGGCAAAGCGATTGGAATCGATTGGCCTTGGCTATGGGCGCCGTCTGACCTTTCAGGGAGACTCATTGAACCACAACGAGAACTTCTTCTGGACAGACAGCAGCCAGACCGGGTTCGCCTTTTGCATCGAGGCAATCAGAGAAGGGGACGTGTTCAGCATCGTCGATTCTAACCATTGTCAGCCTGGTCAAGTGACCATCATGTCTGTGGAGTTCCCGCAGATGGAGTTGGACACCAGCATGGAAGGCAAGACCGTCGTCAAGCGGGTCCAGGTTCGATTCTCATGCAGCGTGCAGGTGCATCGGCAGCAGAAGAGTCTGGTGAATGTCAAACCGCCTGGGTACGCAATGATGGAAGGGATTGCAGAGCTGGTAAAACCGCGAGGCTGCAGAGAAGCACGAGTGAGGTGCATCAATGACGTCTACTTGCCATCCTTCGGCAAATGCATCCTGCACGCCGAGCTTTGATCCAGCACACAAGCCGTCGATAGATGTGTGGTATGGAAGGAGAGAGAAGAGGCCTGCGCTGTCCCCAGGGGAATACCCATGGAATTGTCAATAAATGAACTTCGCTGAGTCAAGTTGTAGTTCATTTATTACACTGATGGTTGAAATTTGCAGCTGGATTTCATAACTGAACTTCGCCTAGGCTGTAGTTCATTTATTTAACCGATGATAGATTGAAAAACTGCACCTGCAATGGACATGAACCTGTATATAACTGAACTTCGCTTAGTATGAAGTTCATTTATTTGATGAGGGTTCATTGAAATGAGAACGATGTACGTAAGATGGCGGTGTTGCCGTTAAATGCAGTTTATGTGTTAGAATGCGGAGGGCCCACGGCGATGACGGGCCAATGTGATGTTCGATGGTGCATTATACCCTATAGTATGACAATAGTGGTTAGTTCAGTGTAACATTCATTGACGATACCATATATGTTACTGCTTATCACTGTTTTTTAAAACAAATGTAGCACTGTACATGCATATAATATACGTTGATGTAAGTTTCATTAAACGGCCATGTATAAATGTCGTACTTCGTTGATGTTATGTTTTTGTTATTGATTTAATGGTGAATCTCAACTTTCATTCTTTTTGTAGTCATGATATTATATTGACTCCATTTGATTTTTTGTTTGGCTTTAATAAAACTACATTGTAAACGGCAAACTTTCTTTATCTCATTTCACTTTAAAGTGCAATTTGAACCTAATAACTTAAATCAATTCCTTCACAATGTAACATTTTGCTCGTAAACCTCTAACAAACCGCTTACAATTTCAGAAACCACATTACATGAAATAATGTGCGTGTTCTTGCATTTGTATATTAGGAGGAACCCTCTTCAATAGGAAGTCGCAATTCAAGACACTATTCTCGTGCTCACAGCCTAATAATACTCTAATTGAATATTCATTGAAATTTTAATGAGACTTATTTTATTAAAAGCGCACTCCGACGTTCGAAACAACATTTATTTGAACCTGGTTTGTAATGAAGTACAAACAACAGTGAAGTTCATAATAATTTTATTATAAGTTAATGGAGAAACTAAGACGTCCAAAAATATCCAGCTTAAATAAAGATGTCGGTCGATCTATGTTGATGACGGAACAATACAAATATTTATAAATAATGGCACTTTCTAATGCGTGTAAATCGCGGTACTTCCGGTTCGGTTTTAAATTTAAATTAGTTTTTTCTTTTAAATTTTTCTGGCAATCTTTCATATTAAGTATACATGACATATTGTAAAGTTGCAGCTTTATTTAATAATGAATGAGCTATATACGAACAGGCATGTAAGCCGTGTTGTTTTGAGTTGTGTATAAATTGTATCATACATTGAAATGAGAAAGCCTTTCTTCGTAAAATATACATGGTATGGCTATAACTTTTTCGATGTGGACAATTCAAAAACATAACTGGTTAGGTCTTAAGCATTAATAGATATGTGGCGTGAACAGCAAATGTATAAAAGTTGGTATCCGACAGTTTGACTATATCCGGTACATGTACATAAAATCTTACCACTGTTTTGGGGTATTGGATCTAATTTCTACTTAAACTCATTCTTTGGTCTAAGCGAAATCGGGTTTGAACACTAAGTTCCTTTATTGTTAGACAGTACTACCGCGAGAAAAAAACTAAAAAAAAAAAAACAACTCAAAAAAGTTCGTTGTTGCCAAATCTATAAATAAGCACAATAGTGGTCACTGCTAAATATATATATCGACGTCAGAGCCAATTACCCGAATCTACTATGTTCGCAAACGTAAGTTGCCACGTGTTTAAAAATAGTTATCTCTGCAGCGTGGCTCAGATAAGAAATACATGTTTGCAATGACGGGTGTTTCACTACTCGCACAAACCTAGGGCATTAATGAACACATTTTGCAATACTTTTTCATGTAGCAATGACTTATTTGGTTATTTGAGAAAATATGTTTTTGTCCAAACTGTCGCAAACCACCTTTAAAGTAGCTGCCTAAAAGTATGTTTCCCTTTATTTTAACACAAATAAAACAATACAGCCAAGAACAATAATACATGTTCACATACTTGCATAATATAGGCCTAAATGATTGCGTTTACAGTAAAAAATACTTAGTTACCAAGAAAATAATGATTTCTAAGTATTAAAATAAATGTTTTGCAAACCAATAAAATCAGGCAATGTAAATTTACACAATCGAAAAGTGTTGATTTAGAAATATAAGAAAATCTTATGTAAGGTGAGGAAAGCATATTAATGGGAAATTAGTAGCACAAATGTCCCCCGCTCATGATTATAATTTTGAATAAAATTTTAAGAAGTCATTAATACATTATCCATGCAAGGTATTTATATAAAAAGGATACAGTATGAGAACAACTAGGTTTTATACAAAATTTTATTTTATCTAGACAGTTTATCTAGTTAATTAAAACACCACTCTTAAAGACGATCGCGGTAGTTTGAACGCGCATTCAGTTCGCGCATAGGGGATCTTCAGTAGGAAGACAGCAGTAAAATTAGGGTTAAAGTGCTTCATAACTTGGGGTTGAGGGTTCGAATCCCGGTATGGGCTAGCAGTCAGTTTGCTTTTTTCTACTTTTTTCACTTTGACATCTTCATTATCACTTTACCAAACTAAGGAGGAAACTAGGAAGTTTTTATTTTTTCGAGAATGTACGACAGGTGTACCCATTTTTTTTTTTCAAAAGAAAAAAGAAACGAAAAAACAACAACAAACAAACATAAACTATATCATTTTTTATTCTGATATGTTCAGCATATATAGAACTACAAAATATGAAAAAAAAAAATGAAAATCAAATCAAATTGCTTTTCAGAAATTTGTCAAACTTGAGAAAAACAACTGATTTTGTTTGTATAATAAATTGTGGTCAAACTATTATACTGTATTGGAAATCGCATATATTTGTTTGCTATACAGTGTACATGATATCTAATCATATTTAGTTGTTAAATCGATTGTATGCAACACATTGAAAGAGATTTTTTTAGAAAATAGTGTGTATTTAAATACTTTGTAAACATAGGAAAGTGCTTTAAAAATACACAGAAACAGTCTGTAACCCTATGACCAGAGTTGTGGTTATAACAACAACAAAAAAGACCGAGCGCGTAAACCACCGCTTTCTTTCGATATTTAAATTCAGTATACTTTTTCTCTATAAAATAAGTAGACATGAAAAAAAGTGTAGAAATAGTCCTTACTTTATTAGAACAATGAAGACCATATTGACTTCATGACGTTCTTCCGACTGCTTTTGAAGCTATATTTTTACACTAGCATCACCAATTTTCTTATTATTTTTTGTTGTTGTTTCTTTTTTAAATTGTTTTCAAATTTACTTGTTGATTTTTATTATAAATGCCAGTTAAAATTATAAAAATGAACACAGAACACTACACTGTTATTTTTGTTAGAATTTATTTTCTAGAATTTATTTTTAGTGGAAAGCACAATCGTAAGGTCACATTACCTGAGTTATTTATTGAAAAAAAGTCGAAATCAACTTTTTTTTTAAAATTTATGTATTGGATAGCTTAAGGTACAAAATAAGAAACATTGAAATAAAATTATTGGATAAGGATTTTAGAACATTTGAAAAATAGCAACACATTTTATCTATTTGCATTCTTTACTCAATTAATTATTGCGTCGTGTTATATAAGTCAGCTTAATATATAAATCATGTACATACTTTGCTTTACACTATAAATGTATTATATGTATATTTGTATTATTCCATTTTAAAATGGCATGAAACACCTGGATGACCCCTAGGCTGGTGTTACAGTTATTACTCAAGAAATGAAGTTTGTAACCTCACGTTTTCTTTATTTGAACTCAGCATACTTTAAACTACCATATATGAAAAATAAATATTACCAAAAAACATTGAAGAAGATAGAATATAGAAATCGTCTTTAAATCAGAAAAAGATCCCACCATTTCTTTAAACATATTTTCCTTGACAGGTGTTCTTATTCACCCTTTTTTACCCCAGGGTTGCAAATAGCACTTCGGTTCGTAGGTAAAGCACTAACAATGAAAGCGGTGTACGTCAAGCAAGGTATGCCCCTAAGGAGAAAGATAACAAAAGTACCGCAAAAATTCCTAGAATAGATACTCCCAAAACATTTTATTTCCATAGTAGTTGCTATTTTAGGTGGGTTTTTTTCCATAACAGACGAAGACATTCATTCAAGCGCCAACGACTTACGAAGTAAGCTGACCCGATAGTAGAAGTTTTGTACGAAGAAGCAAGAGGCATAACTCGTGCAGTATTAACTCAACCAATTGATATTAGCTATGCAAGCATGCAAATAAAATGGGGCTTTAGTGAAAACCAGCAAAGGTAGATGGTCATTCTGGTACATTATATATTTCATGAAGGGCTACTCGAATTTGGTATCACATATTTTCAGCGGCAGATTGAGCATAGGAAACTTGTTACAAATTCCTGGCACATCATGGTAATTCCATCTTTCATTCCCTTACATTTTCATTGAGAGGTCCTTCAATGCTTCATTGCAATAACCTATTAACACTTATTAACAAATTCTAACGCTAAGTTAACAAGCTTTTCTGTCTGCTCCTTAGTCGGAATATGAATGGCCTTTCTAGCAAACACTTTCGTAACCTCGCTGTGTGATAGACCGATGAATTGATGTCACACGCTTGAACTTACACTGATTTTCAATTCAGCAACAACTAAAACAGAAATTGCAGTGTTATAGAATTAATTAAAAGCTGATGAGAGAAAAACACAGCCCATTACCACAGAAGTTCAAGTCCCAGTCAGGGGTAGATTTTTTATATGGCTGGTTGTGCCGGTCGTAACCATTGCTGGCTAAAGACTAATTACCCATTTTCACAGCAGTTTCAATGTTTGGAGAGAACTGAAGTCATTCAAATACAATTGTTTGCCATATGTTACAATGCATGATGTTTATATGTTGATGCTTTATAGTATGGGCAATGTGTTGTAAAAAAATATTTTATCTTAATTATTTAACAACAAAAATATCAACATAAAAATAATTTAGAAAGTCAAAATGTAATAAAAATATTTAAACTAATAGAAAGAAAATCAGTCGGGCAGTTTTATCTCATGTCACATGTCTGTGGTATGCTATCACATTGAAAACTCCAAGTAGATGGAATCCTTGCAACATATACATCACAACCAGTGTTCTCTACATTAAAGCATTGAGACAAGTTAACAACTTCTTCACTCAAACCTCAATACATGTATCGCACAAATTGTTCCTTTCACTATTATCCATTCAACCAAGTTGTACACATCCTATTAATATATTTTCACTAAAATTAAATTATTCTAATTATAACATAATTATTGCTTGGTAAAATTAAACATATGTAGAAAGTCTCAATTTTATCGAAAGATGTTTTAAGGGAACTTTGTCTAATATTTATCCTGAGGGCCATTTTTATGGTAACCTTGTTAACCTTACATTAGCTGAAACGAAAACATCCATGGTTTGAAGAGGATAATTTTAATAGGAAAACTATCAGAACTGCACAAATGTATAGTGCTAGGTTATTTCCTACTTTAAAAGAAAATTCTGCCTAAAATATGTGAAAGATTAAAGGTTGTAAAAGTAAAACAATGCGTATTTCAAATATTTAAAATCGTACTTTAAAGTAGGGAGGTGAATGGGGTACCTAACTTATATTGCTATGAGACCTGATAAGATTAGAATTCAAAGATTAGAGGATGATGTATAGAAATCAAATGAATACTATGGGCTTCTTTCTGTGTACAAGCTTAGAAAACTTTTTAATAACAAACATACATTATCTCTTCTAGAATTAATTCACTATATCTGGAATTAATTCACTCGTACCATGCTTAAAACAATTACACACACGCACACACAAACACGCACGCACGCACACACACACACACACCAGAAATATCTGCCATGATACACCATGCCTGCAGACTTCATTGTGTGAAACACAATGGAAGCCAGACATTCTAGATGACCAAGATAATAATTTGTTTGTTGTTGTTTTTTTCCCTACTAATTAGCTTCATCCGAATAATGATCTTTTAGTGCAATTTGTCACACACAAAAATAAGCTATTTTCAAGCAACATTTCTAAAGGGAAAACTTTATTACAGCCAATTTTGTATACTTATTTGGCTAAAATAAAACGTAGAAAACTCTCACAAAGTTAAAGAATGCATTAAATCCCAGTAAAACACCAGCCTACCGCGGCTTAGCTGGAAAACCTCCCCATGTGTAAGTTCTCACACCAACTGGGACTCAAACCCATGCAGTGACCTTAGGGGCTAAGGAGTTAATCTAGGACTTAAATTTAAGAAGCTAAAATGAGTAATGTTAATGTTTTTACCGACTAAGCATCCTAAACCCTCTGGATAAAAGCTCAGGGGAAGTCTGTCTCTGAATGTAAGGGCCTGTCGATTGGCTAACTCTGTTAAAAAGGGGCATGGTGAAAGTCTGCTTCTAAATGGAAGATCATGTCGATTGTCTAACTCTGGATAGATCGGCCTGGCGAAAATCTGCCGCTGGGTAGAAGGGCCTCTGACAAAAGTCTGCCTCTGGATGGAAGCGTCTCGCGAACGTCTGCCTCTGGATGTAAGTATTGATGAATGTCTGACTCTGAATGACTGTCTGCCAAACATCTGCCTCTGAATGACTGTCTGGCAAACATCTGCCTCTGAATGACTGCCTGGCAAACATCTGCCTCTGAATGACTGTCTGGCAAACATCTGCCTCTGAATGACTGCCTGGCAAACACCTGCCTCTGAATGATTGTCTGGCAAACATCTGCCTCTGAATGACTGCCTGGCAAACACTGCCTCTGGATGGAAGTGTCTGGCCTGGTGGTGGAGTGTGTGCGTGGCAACACTCTGCTGGTCACCTAGTGCTGGTGTGTGTGCGTGGCAATACTCTGCTGGTCACCTAGTGGTGGAGTGTGTGCGTGGCAACACTCTGCTGGTCACCGGGTGGTGGAGTGTGTGCGTGGCAACACCCTGCTGGTCACCTAGTGCTAGTGTGTGCGTGGCAACATTCTGCTGGTCACCTAGTGCTGGTGTGTGGGCGGGGCAACACTCTGCTGGTCACCTAGTGCTGGTGTGTGGGGCAACACTCTGCTGGTCACCTAGTGCTAGAGTGTGGGGCAACACTCTGTTGGTCACCTAGTGCTGGTGTGTGGGCGGGGCAACACTCTGCTGGTCACCTAGTGCTGGTGTGTGGGTGGGGCAACACTATGTTGGTCACCTAGTGCTGGTGTGCGGGGCAACACCCGGCTGGTCACCTAGTGCTAGAGTGTGGGGCAACACTCTGTTGGTCACCTGGTGGTGAAGTGCAGGCAAACACTCTGCTGGTCACCTAGTGGTGGTGTCTAGGCAGGGCAACACCCTGTTGGTCATCTAGTGGTGGTATGTGTGTGCGGGGCAACACTCTGCTGGTCACTTAGTGGGGGTGTGAGTGCGTGGCAACACTCTGTTGGTCACCTAGTGGTGTTTGTGGGCGGGGCAACACTCTGCTAGTCGCCTAGTGGTGGTGTGCAGGACAACAATTAGCTGGTTGCCGAGTGGTAGTGGGCAGGGCAACACTCTGTTGGTCGCCTGGTGATGGTGTGCGGGGCAACACTCTGCAGGTCGCCAGTTGGCGGTGTGCGGAGAAACACTATACCGGTCACCTGGTGGTGGTCTGGGGGCAAAATACTGCTGGTTGCCTGGTGGTGGTGCGCGGGTCAACACTCTGCTGGTCAGCTGGTGGTGGTGTGCAGGGCAACACTTTGCTAGTCACCTGGTGATGGTCTGCGGGGCAAAACACTGCTGGTCGCCTGGTGGTGGTGGGAAGCGCAACACTCTGCTGGTCGCCTGGTGATGGTGTTCGGGGCAACACTCTGCTGGTCGCCTGGTGGCGGTGTGCGGAGCAACACTCTATCGGTCGCCTGGTGGTGGTGCGCGGGTCAACACTCTGCTGGTCACCTGGTGGTGGTGTGCAGGTCAACACTCTGCTAGTCACCTAGTGCTGGGGTGTGGGCGGGGAAATACTATGTTGGTCACCTAGTGCTGGTGTGCGGAGCAACACCATGCTGGTCACCTAGTGCTGGTGTGTGGGGCAACACTCTGTTGGTCACCTGGTGGTGAAGTGCGGGCCAACACTTTGCTGGTCACCTAGTGGTGATGGTGTGCGGGGCAACACCCTGCTGGTCGCCGGTTGGCGGTGTGCGGAGCAACACTCTACCGGTCACCTGGTGGTGGTCTGCGGGGCAAAATACTGCTGGTCACCTGGTTGTGGTGCGCGGGTCAACACTCTGCTGGTCACCTGGTGGTGGTGTGCAGGGCAACACTCTGCTAGTCACCTGGTGATGGTCTGCGGGGCAAAACACTGCTGGTCGCCTGGTGGTGTTGCATTGGGCAACACTCTGCTGATCGCCTGGTAGTGGTGTGGTCGCCTGGTGGTTGTGTTCAGCGTAACACACTGCTGGTCGCCTGGTGGTGGTGCTTGGGACAACACTCAGCTGGTCGCCTAGTGGTGGTGCGTGGGGCAACACTCAGCTGGTCGCCTGGTAGTAGTGAACGGGGCAACACTCTGCTTGTAGCCTAGTGGTGGTGTGAGGGCTATACTCTGCTGGTAGCCTGGTGATGGTAAGCAGGGCAATTCTCTGCTGGTCGCCCGGTGGTAGTAAGCAGGACAATACTCAGTTGGTATCCTGATGATGGTAAGCAGGGCAATACTCTGCTAGTCGCCTGGTGGTGGTGAGCATGACAATACTCAGCTGGTAGCCTGGTGGTGGTAAGCTGGACGATACTCTGCTGGTCGCCTGGTGGTGGTAAGAAGGACAATACCCAGTTGGTATCCTGATGATGGTAAGCAGGGCAATACTCTGCTGGTCGCCTGATGGTGGTGAGCAGGACAATAGTTAGCTGGTCGCCTAGTCGTGGTGTGAGGTCTATACTCTTCTGGTATCCTGATGATGGTAAGCAGGGCAATACTCTGCTGGTCGCCTGGTGGTGGTGAGCAGGACAATAGTTAGCTGGTCGCCTAGTCGTGGTGTGAGGTCTATACTCTGCTGGTATCCTGGGGATGGTAAGCAGGACAATAATCTGCTGGTCGCCTGATGGTGGTGAGTAGGACAATACTCAGCTGATAGTCTGGTGGTTGTGAGCAGGACAATACTCAGCTGGTAGCCCGGTGGTGGTAAGCAGGACAATACTCTGCTGGTCGCCTGGTGGTGGTGAGCAGGAAAATACTCTGCTGGTAGCCTGGTGGTGGAGGTGGTAGGACAATACTCACCTGGTAGCCTGGTGCTTGTGAGCAGGACAATACGCAGCTGGTAGCCTGGTGGTGTTGGGCAGGACAATACACAGCTGGTAGCCTGATGGTGGTGGTGGGCAGGACAAGACTCAGTTTGTAGCCTGGTGATGGTGAGCAGGACAATACTCTGCTGGTCACCTGGTGGTGGTGGGCAGGAGAGTACTCAACTGTTAGCCTGATGATGGTGGTGGCCAGGACAAGACTCAGCTGGTATCCTGGTGGTGGTGGGCAGGACAATACTCAGCTGGTAGCCTGGTGGTGGTGGTGGGCAGGACAAGACTCAGCTTGTAGCCTAGTGGTTGTTTGTTTGTTTATTGGGTTTATCGTCCCACCAACAGTATTTCAGTTATCTGGAGACGGTGTCCACTTGAAGCAGATATAGTGCTGCCTTCACTGTGTATAGCATGCCGTGAACACCTGGCATGATACCACACCCAGTCACATTATCCTGACACCGGGCCAACCAGTCATGGAACTACCGTTATATTTGCTTGAGCGTTAGCAAGGGAGCTATACCACTACCATTTTTAACAACTTTGGTATGTCGCGGCCCGGGATCGAACCCGGGGCCTCCCGTACCTGGAGCCGACGCTCTACCGATTGCGCTACCAGGTCCGGTCCTAGTGGTTGTGGGCAGACCAATACTCAGCTGGTAGCCTGGCGGTGGTGGTGGGCAGGACAGTACTCAGCTGATAGCCTGGTGGTGGTGGACAGGACAATACTCAGCTGGAAGCCCGGTGGTGGTGGGCAGGACAATATTCAGCTGGTAGCCTGGTGGTGGTGGACAGGACAATACTCAGCTGGAAGCCTGGTGGTGGTGGGCAGGACAATATTCAGCTGGTAGCAGGACAAGACTCAGCTGAAAGCTTATGGTGGTAGGCAGGACAGTACTCAGCTGATAGCCTTGTGGTGGTGGACAGGACAAGACTCAGCTGATAGCCTTATGGTGGTAGGCAGGACAGTACTCAGCTGGTAGCCTGGTGGTGGTGGGCAGGACAGTACTCAGCTGGTAGCCTAGTGGTTGTGGGCAGGACAAGACTCAGCTGATAGCCTGGTGGTGGTAGGCAGGACAGTACTCAGGTGGTAGCCTGGTGGTGGTGGGAAGGACAATACTCAGCTGATAGCCTGGTGGTTGTGAGCAGGACAAGACTCAGCTGATAGCCTAGTGGTGGTAGGCAGGACAGTACTCAGCTGATAGCCTGGTGGTGGTGGACAAGACAATACTCAGCTGGAAGCCTGGTGGTGGTGGGCAGGACAATATTCAGCTGGTAGCCTAGTGGTTGTGGGCAAGACTGTACTCAGCTGATAGCCTGGTGGTGGTGGACAAGACAATACTTAGCTAGTAGCGTGGTGGTGGTGGGCAGCACAATACTCAGCTGGAAGCCCGGTGGTGGTGGGCAGGACAATTCAAAGCTGGTAGCCTAGTGGTGGTCGTGGGCAGGACAATACTCAGCTGGTAGCCTGATTGTGGTGGGCTTGACAAAACCCAGATGGTAGCCTTGTGGTGGTGGGCAGGATAATACCCAGCTGGTAGCCTGGTGGTGGTGGGCGGGTCAATACTCAGTTGGTAGCCTGGTGGTGGTGGGCAGGACAATACTCAGCTGGTAGCCTGGTGGTGGTGAATAGGACAATACTTAGCTAGTAGTGTGGTGGTGGTGGGCAGCACAATACTCAGCTGGTAGCCTGGTGGTGGGCAGGACAATACTCAGCTGGTAGCCTGGTGGTGGTGAATAGGACAATACTTAGCTGGTATCCTGGTTGGGCAGGACAATACTCAGCTGGTAGCCTGGTGGTGGTGAGCAGGACAATACTCTGTAGCCTGGTGGTGGTGAGTGGGACTAGACTCAGCTGGTAGCCTGGTGGTTGTGAGCAGGACAATACTCAGTTGATAGCCTAGTGGTAGTGTGAGGGCTATACTCTGCTGGTAACCTGGTGGTGGTGAGCAGAACAATACTCAGTTGGTAGCCTGGTTATGGTGAGTAGGACAATACTCTGCTGGACGCCTGGTGGTAGCGGTGGGCAGGACAATACTCAGCTGGTAGCCTAGTGGTGGTGGTGGGCAGGACAATACTCAGCTGGTAGCCAGGTGGTGGTGAATAGGACAATACTCAGTTTGTAGCCTGGTGGTGGTGGGTGGGACAAGATTCAGCCAGTAGCCTGATGGTGGTGGACAGGTCAATACTTAGTTGGTAGCCTGATGGTGGTGGGTGGGACAAGATTCAGCTGGTAGCTTGATGGTGGTGGGCAGGACAATACTCAGTTGGTAGCCTGATGGTGGTGGGTGGGACAAGATTCAGCTGGTAGCCTGATGGTGGTGGTGGGCAGGAAAATACTCAGCTAGTAGCCAGGTGATGGTGAATAGGACAATACTCAGTTGGTAGCCTGATGTTGGTGGGTGGGACAAGATTCAGCTGGTAGCCTGATGGTGGTTAGCAGGTCAATACTCAGTTGCTAGCCTGATGTTGTTGGGTGGGACAAGATTCAGCTGGTAGCCTGATGGTGGTGAGCAGGTCAATACTCAGTTGGTAGCCTTATGTTGGTGGGTGGGACAAAATTCAGCTGGAAGCCTGATGGTGGCTGGTGGGACAAGAATCAGCTGGTAGCCTGGTGGTGGTGAGCAGGTCAATACTCAGCTGGTAGCATGGTTGTGATGGACAGGACAATACTCAGCTGGTAGCCAGGTGGTGGTGAATAGGACAATACTCAGTTGGTAGCCTGGTGGTAGTGGGTTGGACCAAACTCAGCTGGTAGCCTGGTGGTGGTGAGCAGGACAATGCTCATTTTGTAGCCTGGTGGTGGTGGGCAGGACAATACTCAGCTGATAGCCTGGTGGTGGTGGGCAGGACAAGACTCATCTGGTAGCCTGGTGGTGGTGGACAGGACAATACTCAGCTGATAGTCTGGTGGTGGTGGGCAGGACAAGACTCAGCTGGTAGCCTGGTGGTGGTGAGCAGGACAATACTCATTTTGTAGCCTGGTGGTGGTGGGCAGTACAATACTCAGTTGGTAGCCTAATGGTGGTGGGTGAGTAGTCTTTGCTGGCTGCTTGTTGGTGGTGATCAGGACAATACTTAGCTGGTAGCGTGGTGGTGGTGGGCAGGACAATACTCAGCTGGTATCCTGGTGGTGGTTGGCAGGACAATACTCAGTTGGTAGCCTGGTGGTGGTGGGCAGGATAATACTGTTTCGTTACATCGCACCTACACAATTATGGTCACTTTGGCAACGTCCAGCTAATTATTGGTGGAGTAAGACCCCAGCATTATGTCTGGGTAGAACTACCGGCACACTGCAGGTTAGATGTGTCACCAGAGATTGACTTTCACTTCAGCCTGTCAGTTCATGACTGGCTGATTTTGATTTGTAAACTCATCCGTCTGAAACTCTGGTATAATTTAAGAAAATATTTTTGATCATAAAGTAAACAAAGACTTGTATTAAAATATATTTGTGGTATTAGAAAAAAAATGTTTCTACCTTACCTTGTTTTTTGCACCCAAAGTATATTATTTTCTCTTATTTAGCAAGAGGTTCTCTTGACCAAATAGCAATTTCTGGGAACTGCAACTGATGATTATCTGCACAAGAAAATGCTAAATGACAGAAGGATGGATTGAAGTCATGCAACATACCATTTAACAACCCTTCTGGTTTAAAAAATGGCCTTTTTGACTGGCTTAACATCCTAAGACCAGTTATTTGACATCATAGATTCAGTTTTAATCATATAATTAACTTTTAGCTGAAGAAGTGCCAACTGATCAGTCTTAGGCAGAATGTGTTGATTTAGATCAAACATGTCTAATCTGAAACTGCTGAGAGTACTGAACTATAACCACTGGAAGTTGTAAGCATGGTAGGGTTCAATGAATATAAAAAAGGACAGGAGCATTCTTAAGTGGCATTAACAATTGTAAGAAAATATCTTACCAGCTTTGAAATGTGTAAAAGCTTTTTCTATGAAGTACATGGTTGCACATAAGCCACATCCTCCATCAAGGTAGGGAAGAGAAGCAACAACAGATAAAAGATATGAGATACAATGAATATATTTAACTAAATTTAGTGATGTGCTAATGATTGAATGTCAATGTGTTGTTTATAAGCCATCAGCAAAATTAAAGCTAGTAAGCTCTTTAAATATCATAAGGTGAAGAAATTCAGAGCATGTTCAGTTGAGGAATTACCACATATAAAGCCAAAATTAACTGGATGTAAATGCAATTTATGGTCTTCAGCTTTACATTTATACGTTTTACACATAAAGAACTGTTTTTCTGAAGAAAAAAATCACAACAGTAGACTGTGTATGCAACATTAAATTCAAGTTTTTGCTCTTCTTCTGAAGCACATGACCCCAACCAGAAATCAGTTGCCTGCAGACTGTCCATGGTGCAGTAGTTTTAGCAATTGCTCAAAACTTTCCAAAAACTTTTTTGGCAAGCTGTTAAATTGTTAAAGCTCCTACATATTATTTAGTTAATTTCTTTATATAAAATTATTTTTTTGTATTGCCTAGGTTGCAGTTACAATGTAATTCAGTAATCAGAATAATACAAGCATCATCTTGCTGAATATTATACACAGCACTGATTGCTGGACGAACATGAGGTAAGTGAAATTATAAGAATCTAGCTTAAAATGGGCAAACATGCCTATTTGTACAAAAAATCCAACTTATGCAGACACATCCCAGCATATTTTTAATCGGAATTAGTGAGAATGTAATTTTTTCTGTGACAAGTTCCAGATTTATGATAACCTTAGTGTAAAAAGCCAGACATAGTGAAAACGCTCCTATCAATTACTCGAAAGTAGCTTTAAAGCATATGAAATAAACAGTAATATTAATATAAAAAAAATGATAAAATCTGTTATTGCATCGCTGTATTTAAAAATATATAAATAGGAAATATAATGGAGAAAACTCACACATCAAGGTTAACACTATAACTTGCCTTACAGAGTGATCTCATTTGTGATAAAAATACAAGAATACAAAAATTGAGCCATGGTGTAAACAATTTTGATGACATCACATAGCTGATTTTATAAGAAGTGATTTTTTGTTGGTTTTGTTATTTGTGTTATGTTTTAAGGTGTTGAGTAGTGGACACAAGAAATAAACATTTTTATTACTGTACACTTTTTCGATTGCTACATGACATCAACGTCCAACGAAAGTCAAGCAGGAAATGACTTATTTTGAACACACTAATTTTATTCTCGTTGATATTCAGTTATTTCTGGCTCCCGTAGACATTTCGAAGGTCCTCCTCTACAATGCTAAAACTTCAAAGGCATTTCTATTCAGGCGGAAACGTTCGAATCATGATAAGATTGTCCGATACCTCCGGATTTTAAATCGGGTTAATCTGTGTGAACAGTTTTAATCATGTGACCATTAGCTCGTGCCTCATGTAAAACATGCTGTATGGTAGGAACTATGGGGCAGTATTGAGTAAAGTGTTTGTAGTATTTTCGACTCTTAATGATGTTGCGCAACAAATAACTTGATAAAATGCTAAAACCCTTAATGCTAAAACATGGTAGTGCCAAGCTGTCTAAAGATCAGCATAAATGTACCGTATTTTTGGCGTGTTTACATTACCTTAACTGTATAAAACCTTCAATAACATTTTGAATACAAAGCCCGCATTCCTGAAACTGTGTCGAGGGTACCTTATCTGGTCACAGAATGCACAGGTGGACTTTAAATTAAATATTATATAAAGGCAAAATACCTTGCAAAATTTATGCAATTTTTAACAAAATGACCGCCTAAGCCACCATTTTAATCCCAATGCAACATTGTCTTCGCTTAAAGGCATCTCAAAACTCTTATATAAGTGACACCCCCCCCCCCCCCCCCCCCCATTTATTGCCCCACCCAGCATGTGAGGGCATCTGTTTTCTGATAAGCCAGGCTGCCACAGTCTGTAACGATGTGTCTGTCACACATGTATTGTTCAAGATCCAAGTGTATGTATGCTATATCTGGGGATTGAACATAGTCATTCACAGTTTGTAAAGGAAACAGTTGTGAATATACCAATTACGCAATCATATATATATATATAAAAATATATATATATAAATCTTTATTTGTTTTCTTTCCTACTTTGTTGGTTGATTTTGTTATTTCTTATACATTTTGTTATTTCTTTCATTCTTTTAGTTCTCATATATATTTTATTTTACTTTGATTTGTAAAATGTAACGAAGCGTTTCTAACAAAAGCAATTTAAAAAATCATTCATTGTCAGAATAATGTCCTTCAGACTCATTTCAAGTCATTTTGAATACTAAAACTTGTATCTCTCATGTATTTTCAAAATCAAATATTTAGCTATGAAATAAAAACATAATCTTGCAGTTACAAAATTGACACCTAGTAATTAATGCAATGAAGAATTTGTAAGGGATCATATAGTAAACAACCCACATTATCACTAACATTAATGTTTATGGCTTTGTGTAAAACTAGCCTACTGTCTCACATCCATACTAGCAGGTAATTTAGTTTTGCATTAACCCATCTGTGACAGATTAGTACTATGTTGGCTAAAGACTCCCTGCAGTGATGACCAGCAATTAGCAGGTCTGGTCATAGCATGTGGGGGCCTGGCTCAGTGGGATACCACATTCCTTTCGAGATGCCTTTAACTTGTAAATATTGCTGCTGATGCTTTCACCGCTGCTGCTGCTGATGATGATGAGGTGGAGGATTGACCATGGTGATGGCATAATTTAGGGTTTCTATTTGGGATATTTCACTGTCTTTAAGTATGTCATTGTTTCTCTTATCTTACATTTTAATTAAGGATTTTCGTTTCACCAAAAGCCTTCTACTTTGAAATAGCCTGTTTTTACAATTTTCTTTATATTTGCCTTTTTCTGTCTTTTAATTTAAAATCTCCTGTCCTTATTATTCCTATTATCATAGCTAAGTAAGATTTATCTCTCTTTATATTTAAGAAGAGTGCAATATATTAAATACACATTATAAAAAGATACATGCTAATGGTGGATTGTTTACATGGAACACAAACATTTAATTAATTATTAAGTACAAGTGCAGCATACCTGTATAATACGTATACACAAGAAAGGATTAACATACAACATACACACACACGTACACTCATGCACGTAGTAAACAATTTGGGGTTTCCATACTTAAAAGGTAACTAAATAAACATTATCAAACGTTAAATATAGTTTGTTATATTAAGTGTAGCGAAGCTCGTGGATTCCATGACATTCTATAATAAAATGATATATCATGATTGCTGTAAAGGATATAAACTTGGCAACAGCAAAACAACACGCTAAGCACTTAGGCCTTTTTTCTAGCAAAATATCATACGTTGCATGGGTCTTAAAGCAATGTAGGCTTCTAAAGCGATTACATTCCACCCGACATATACTGGTAAACCATGTAATTTGTAACACAGTTCCATATATGGTTGGATACTATTTTCTTTCACTGTATCCCGGTAGGAAGTTTTCTTTTGTCAATTTTGGCTTTGAGCGGAAGGCAACCAACAAGAGTGCAATATCAGACCGAGTGGTCATTGACAAACCTTGCATGTATAAAAGCATAAGATCTAGTCTGGTAGTCTCCTTATCAGTTATCTAGACAATAAATATACTCAGTAGAGTGCCCTAGGCAGTACCACACTTGTATATAGATTGTATATAGATAGTTTCCATGTGATCGACAATGATAAGACAGTTTAAGGCAGCCATCTTTGTGGGCAGAAGCTAATGCAGGCCAAAATTGGGAAATATGTGCTGTATTGAACTCACCACTGTATTTTTATTTTTCAGTCTAGTTTACTTGATTTTAATATCAAATGTAACAGCTTTTATATAGTATTTTAGATATCAAAACTAGTAAGTTTAAAAGTTTAAAGAAATACACCCAAAAATGATACACTGTTCCTTTTGTTTTAGGTATGAGCCAATAGTTTTATTTATTTCTATGTATAAATTCTGTGTGCATATATCAATTGTAAAAATATTGTTTTCTAAAATATTAATTTCAAGAGCTTTCCAATGGTGTAAAGCTTATAATTTTCGGACCACAAATGAAGAAATTACAAGACAATAAAATTTACCCTTCTATACAATTCATATGAAAATCCCTTAAAGTTACCATCAAAGATGGCTGCCAAGATAAGGGATTTTCACTGATGTGGAAACTATCTATACTCCCTGTTAAGGTAAGTGGATTTAAGCGACTTTCAACGGAGGAACAATTTATTGTACTAAAAAGGGTTTTCGTAATTGAAAACTTTATTTCTTCCCGCGATCCCACATTCTTGAATAAAGTTATACCTAAGTGAGAGTATTTTATAACTTCATTTATGACATCTTTACCTAATAACCATATTCTGTTACCTTTAGTTCCAACCTTTGTGCTTTCCTTATGCAATAATGTCACATTTTGCGGCATTGTACTGATATCGCTATCTTCGTGAACACTGAAAGCACGTATCAGTCATGTGTTGTAATCATTTTACCGACAGAGAAAGCAAAAGCCTATCATCAGCTACCGCAGGGGCACACATAGATTTACAACAGAGATGCCAATTCTCATGTGTTCTAATTCTACAATCAAATCAACATTATAAATTAAGTAGGCTATGAAAAAGCCGCCTTGTCTAACTGATTGTTTGATAGAGAACCACCGAGACACATGGCCTCAATGAAGGATACGGCTATACATATCAGTGTGCAGGGAGACGAAGTTAAGCCAAAGCTAATGAGAGATACTGGCCTGGGGTTAATTGTAAAATAAACCATCATGCCAGACTCTGTCAGATGCTTGTCTACTGTCTAGAAAACAAGTATATAATGTGCTTTTTTCCCCCTGCAATAATCTCGTTAAGCTATTTTCTATGCTTTCTATCCTATAGATTTAACTATCGTATAGATCTAAATCCATTTCACTTTATATTCAAGAATACTCTCGAATTTCATTAATATTTTACTATTCCACAAATAATGCCATGGTGGTTCTTGCACTTCAAAATCACGTGAGCAAGAGAAAATTACTTCGAATGAAAACTGACTAGTTAACGCAGAGACGTATAACAACAACTATCAGTCATTTCCTGCTTGACTTATCTACGTCTCTGGTTAACGGCATTGACAAGTTATGATTATATGACGTTATTCGTGAAGGGCACCTACCATCGTTGGTTGTTCCTAAAAAAACATTTGTGCGCCTTCTTGCATAGTTAATTAGATAGGCGGAGATAAGTTGTCTACAAGAGCTATCATTATTTCAGTTTGCCGTTTAATAAAATAATATATGCATGCATAATGTGGAAGGCGGGCGGCGTTTTGGAAGTGGCACTCCTTGCAGCGGTTTTCAACCCTCGTCGGAGGCCATTTATCTACGGCTCACTGTTAGCGTAAGGATTCTATAATTTACGTTTTTTGACGAATATAACCTTTTACTTAACTTTTACTAAGTGCATTTTGTGAACCAAACGCTGTAGAAACACACCAATTATTTATTTAACATGTTAAAATTAACAGACTGGTAATGCATGTTGTCGATATACCCTTGGCCTCTTTGACCAAAACTGCAACACACTAAGCTCCATGGTTCTGAAAATACCAAATATATCCAAAGTGTAAATTATTATTTAATTACCAATTTTTAAAGCGTAAATTGTTAATTACCAAATGTCAGGTGTCTGTAGGACATTGACGCACGCAGGAGCTCTTATATAGCAATCCAGCGCACTGTTGACTTTGCTACGGAATCCTGAGACAGGCCCGTTAATTAAGTTTTTTATATACATTGTTACAGGGAGATTGTTTACATTCAAATTTCAACATAAAGTATGTTATGATTTTGACGGATCTCAACTGGTACTTATCCTTTCCTTTGGGTTCAAGTAAAAAAAAAGTGGTCAGTCAATATTGTTTTGGTCAGTCTTCTTCACTACATGTATACTTCTTGTTTTAAATTGTTTGGTACAAATTACATTGTTTTTCCCAAAGATATTATGGCTTTGAGATGTGTTAACAGTTTTTGTTCAGACAGTATGACCGAAAAGTTTCTTGTAGATATACTGCAGGAATGATTTTAAATAAAATCTTTCACAGAACAAGAACAAATAAACTCTCATGACAAAATATTAGCAGAAAGAACTGAAGCACAAACAGGTGGTTCTAAAAGTCAATGTCATATTAAAGGCACTCTATGTAGGTTTTTTGTCTGAAAAAAAGGGACAGGGCCTAGGGCCTTTGAGAACGGGAAAATGTTTGTGTCTTTTACCGGTATTAAAAAGGGAGGAAAATGTGCATGTTTAACTTTTTATTTGCTATCATACATCTATTGATCTTGTGTTTTTAACACCTCCACTAGATTATCATAGTCTAGTTCACTCAAGCTTCCACTGAAGTTACTGATCTGAATCAATGTATTATCTATTTTTTTCTGCATTTTGCCAATAAAATGTTAAATTATATTAGAGATGAATTTTTATTTTAAGAGAAAAACTATGTTTATTTTCTGAGGTAAAGGGGCCTTTAAACAGACCCTTCTATATAAGGTAAATACCCCTATGGTACTTAGTACAAATATAGCTTAGAGCCAGCTGTAAGCATAATTTAATCAAATGTATATATGCATATAGTGGTGGATGTCTGATCTGGCATGATTTTTTTTTTTTTTGCAAATATGGAAGAGTCTCCCCTCTGGAGCCTCCAATTGGAACATAGGGAGACAGATGTGCCGCCAGTCTGGTACTCAAACCAGGGACACTTTGCTAATAAGGCGATTGCTGTACTGACTGAGCTAACCAGACCACTTACATATTCTTTTCTCATTACCTGGCTACAAATACATAAATAAATGCATGAGACTACAGGGTAACCTTTAAGTAACATTTAAAATCCTACATTAACAGCAATGAAAATTTGTGATAAGTTCCAGCCAATAGAGTCTTAGACCTAACATATCACTTGATATCTTCCTCACAGAGACTGGTCAAGATGTTTGATCACCGTGACATGTGGAATGAGTTCTCCTTTCGTCCTCGGCCAGCTAGAGTTGTACCATACCAGGCTGGCACTAACGATGGCACCAAGGCATCTTCTACCACATCAAGCATCACAGCATCCTCTCCTATCCCCTCCACATCACGTTTTTCTACTTCCACTGGTGGTACCAATTTGGCAACAAGTAAAGCTGCAGTAGCTGATGCTGCGGTTAAAGAATATAGATCAGATAAAACTACAAGGAGAATGTTGCTGAGACAAAATCCCAAGAAGACAGAAATTTTCCAGTGTGGGATTACAGAGAAGCCATTCATTGGTGTGTTTGCCTATTTTCAATGATTTTAGAAAAAAGTTAACTTCAAATTTTGTCAACATTTCAAATTTAATTTTGTGTTACTTTTAGTGTTTTTTATTATAATAAATATTATTAAATTTTGAAGTACTAAAATGTCAAATTATGGGAAATATTTGAATATCTTGTTTGAACCCCATATACTGATATATCAATTAATGCTTTGGATATACTAAACGTTGAAACATTTCACATGAATATGTACTGATGTGGCAGAACTTTGGCAGTTGTGCTGAATGGTTAAGTAAATAATTGATGATGACTGAAATTAAAAAGTCAGGAACTTGTACAACTTCTGCAGATATATTTTCAATCACTAATGTGCCTGGAGTTGTGTACTTTGTCCTTCCATCTGTCTTTCATTGCAGCTGACTATTAGCAAATTATTGTAAAGCAATCCACAACTTTTAAATTTAATTTTTCCAACATACCTGTTTGATTGATATTGATGTACATATATGCACAAAAGGTAAGATCATTCTCATTGCAACTTCATTTACATTTATGGAGTTACAGCCATACATCCAATTTACTTTGAAAGCTCTTGTTTTTTTAATATTGCTTCTGTTCGTGTCAACTCCATTGTTAAAAAAGAACATTTTCCTGTAAAAAATCTTACTTGTTCTGTTAGTCATTTTGTCATGATCAAAATATCAAAATAAAACCTAAAACTATACATTTCTAAAAGCATATTTGTGGATAGGACAACTGTCTTTGTCTATAGACCTAACAGAATTGAACTGTTATTATTCTACATTTAATAATAGCACATACACATGATAAACTTGTCTGCTTACAACTGCAGGATTCAATGTGTATTGCTAGAGGACCAAAAACAAATTGTGCAGATCCTGATCTGGATCTACATTATTTCCCTTAGCCTTCTCGATGCATGATTTGCTGACTTTGAGTATAAAAATTTCCCTAACCCTCGACTGGAAGCTAAATGGAAAGCGAATTATTGAAGTCATTTTATATAAGATCTATACTGTGTTAAACCATATAAGTTTCCACTCGTCTTAACTTTATGAATTCTTCTTTCATTTTTCAGCTCCATTATTTAAGGACCTTTCTCACATCTGTAAGTACTCAGATCTGCCACCAATCGAGCATGATGTCCTTCTGATAGCAGCAAGTTTACGTGACCGTGGTGACATCCTGGACAGTCATGATTATACTGATGCTGATGATGACAGTTACCATGGTGATAAATCCCACCCACAGAGTCCTTTTGATGATGACAACAATTTCAGTGCTCTTGATTCAGACGATGAACCTCTTCATGTGTTAATGCCAGACAAAACTTACTCAAGGCATACTGCAAGTACTAACGAACATATTAGGCCCAAAGAAAAACAGACTTATCCATCCAAGAATGCAACAGCACAAAAGAGAAGCACAAGATTGAGTGTCCTTGACTGCATCAAATCTTTCTCGCTCTGTCCTTCAGAGTTTTCAAAAGAAGATGTAAATCTTCCAGATATCTTTGATGAGCTAGCAAATAGCCTCAACATGACAAAAATATCTCTCAGTACACATCAGGACAATTTCAGTTGTTGCACAGACACAGCTTTAGGCCCTTCTGTTTGTGAAGCTTTATTTTATGAAGCTTTTTGTCTGGACAACAATGAAACCACCTCTGATCAAGCAAGAGATGTGACAGATGATAAGGATGATCTGTCAGGAATGGCAAATGACAGTGGACGTTTAAATCTTCCAAGGTTTGATGATATAGTAATGTTTGAAGATCACCCTGAATTAAGGAGCGTTACAGGTCAGAAAATGGATGGTGATTCTTCCAGAAAAAATGAGGTAATCTGTTACTTTATGCTGAAATATGTTGATAGGGAACAATAAATTATTAAAACAAAGAATTTTTCCAACATATGGGTGTTTAAACTTGAGACTGGTTAAATTTAGGATTGTTATAACTGGGGATTGGTTAAATTTCAGATTATTTAAATTCGTGGGATTGTTAAAACATAATATTGTAAAACTTATGATTGTTTAAACTTAATATTGTTTAACTATGAATTGTTAAAACTTATGATTGGTAAAACTTGGGATTGTTAAAACCTAAGATTCCTGAAACTTGAGATTCTTGAAACCTAGGGTTGGTTAGGACGTTAGCATTATTTGAAATATTAATTCTGTCAAACAACCATATAAATTATTGTAACCTGAAAAGATGCCTCAAATTGCTGTTCTACATCATGTCCTTTATCTGTGTGAAAAGTAGAGCATAAGACGACATTTGTCATTACTAATGTTTTTCTCATCTGAGCAATGCTGCACAGTTTGTTTTTATTTAATGCAAAGAAAAAAACATGTGACTACTTACTTTTACTCACAAACCATTTTTGTGACAAAATACCCTTCAGGCAGCATCACCAGTCTTCAAGAGTCTGTTGTTCTTATTTTAAAAGTTGTTGTGGATGAACATTTAGAGTGATTTTTTTACAATCTGTACTTTCTTACAATTGAGATGAGGGTGAAAATTGTCTTTATTGAAAATAAAACATGAATTTTGCAATAATAATACCCAAATTTCCCCAAATAGCGGTAATGAAATGTTTGGCAAACTGTCGGATACCTTCTTTACCTTTACCTTCCTTTTTTATTTCAGGAGAAGACAACAGGACTGTCTGATGTAGGTCGACTAGTTTGGGCCAAGTTTACTAAGACCCGCTGGTGGCCTGCCATTGTGATCAGCCATGACATGTGTGGTCAAGCCATGCCTAAACCAGGCTGGCTGTGGCTCATGTGGTTTGGAGACTACATGATCTCAATGGTAACATCATATCTTCTTGTCTTATTTCTATTCTTGCATGAACAAATTATCCTATTTACTGTGTTTATTAAGTAACAGAACCTTTTTTTACATTGTGAAGTATAATGAGATAAATACAAATAAAAGAAAAATATTTACAGTCTTTCATGGTAGTTTTCAGTTTTAATTTTGGGTAATTTTGACCTTCTGTTTTGCAACATATGGGTGCAGAAAGGTTCAGTATTCCCACTTAAATGACTGCAGTTACATTATTGAGGCTATCAGGGTTTTATTTTTATGTGATACACATCTACATTCTCATCACATCTTTATTAATTACAATATACATGTACGCTAATAATTAGCATAAGGTTATTGTCAATATTGATAAAATTGTCATTCATTCTTATCTGATCATCCTTTTTAAACATAATAAGTTCACTTAAAATATCTAGCCTGTGAAAGTATAATGTCAGGTTGTTTTTTTAAATTGTGGCATCTGCAATATTACAGTGCATTTGTGGTAATTTTTTATGGGTATGGCAACTTTGATAATGTGTTAGGTAAAATTATTGACTGCTGGATTGACTTTAGTTGTTATGAAAACTTAAACATTTTATTGAATCAGTATATTTACTCATTTTACAAGGAGGATGGCATGGGTTAATATCGAAAGCTTGCAGAGTAAATACTACAAACTATTTTAAAGTTTTATGATTGGCTGAAAATCAGAATTATTAAATAAGCAAATATATTTTGATAAATAATGAATTATGTACAACAATTCAAATTTTGGTTTACCATGGATTAGTATTTTCAGATGTTTTTGACAAATTTTTCGAATTTCTTACTCAGTTTTGCAATTCTCTAGCCAGCCCAAATAATGATTACCATTAGGAATCAAGATACCTTAATTATGACATTTATGAAACTTATTTACAATTACATCATTGATGTTTGGTGGAGGATCTGACATGTGTTGTCATTGAAATTTATTAAACCAGCCCAGGAAAAGTAATAGTATTAAATTGAGCTTACTATTGCTTTTCTTTGACGAGTTTTATACATGTTTGACAAGTACAATACTTTGTGAAATAGTGGCATGAGACGACATGCATTAAGATGATGGTAATGACGTTATCAATCCAAAAGTTGTATTACACTAGTGTAACATAACAAAATACTGATAAGTAATGGGTGTTTTGAATGAAAAACAAGGGGAATCATATGAAAAATCATTTTCTCAGCGTTAAATCTTTTTGCTGCTGCAGTTATTTATTTGCATGTATTTTTTTTTAAATTTTATATGGTAAATGTTCATCCTGGTGCTAGTAATTCACGATGCTTCAAAAACAGTAATAATGTTTTTCTTCTAACATATTCTTACAAAGGTTTTATATCAGAATCATTTTCTTTTCTAAAATCTTTGTTTAAATGATTTTCAGAGGAAAGCCAGCCAAACTGTGTGCATAAGTCACCAGTTCAAAAAGAAGGTATCAGGACGTTTGACCAACACCTTTGAAGAAGCAGTAACTGAAGCCTTACAGGTGATTGTATTAAAGCATTTTTAGCTTTCAGATTTTATTTTGTGTACATATGTGTCCCTTTGGTGTGAGTTTTTGCAAAAGGTAAATGTCTGATTGACAGTTAATTACCGTATTCACTCGTGTAATGGTCGCACCCGTGTAATGGCCGCACCCCCAAAATGACCGCAAAATTTGAAGAAAAAAAACCTAATTCAATGTAATGGCCGCACCCCCAAAATGACCGCAAAATTAACTGTCTCACATACATTTCCCTTTGTTCTGCATGAAACACAGCTTATTATCCGTCAGTTAACACCTAAACAAACTTTCAACTTCAGTCTGCTAAATACACCAAGCTGTTATTTACTTGGCGTTTCTGTGTAGACTTGCCTCATTACACAGGTGAAGTGACTGACTCTGAGATAAGATGTTGTCAAGGTGATATCGATCGTAGCTGTTTGACAGTGAGGGAGTGAACGATGTGTTTTTATAAGCAGCTGCCGATTACATTTCTCCATGAAATTATTGATTGGTGGAATGTACACAAGGACAGTGCACTGTTCCCCGATATATCGTGTACTGTCATACCAGACTTGGTGACGTAGATCAAAGAAATTAATTTCATGCCGCCACGAGCTACAGGATAGCAGTGCAACTGAGACTAGATACATTCGCAACGTGTCAAAAATACAGTCACTGTTTACCAATTAACCCTTTTGTTGAGACAGCATGACTGGTCGACGCTCCTGTTCATTTTTCACCTCGTCAAAGAGAGTGTCGCCTCGTATCAAAGCTGTGTTGTTTTATCGGCTCTACTATGAAATCCTTTGATCTGCATGGTAGTGTGCACATGACAACTGGGTGAAATTGTTTGATGATGCAAACATTCAGAAATATGATACAAGAGATAAAACTAGGAAGTCATTTATAAATTATGGAATATGTTCACATTGGTTAGACAAAAGCATAGAACGGCGCTATCTCGTTCATATCGTCCGTCAACCTCCTACTTAGAAAGCTCATCTAGAGGCATGGCGTCCCAAAAATCGGCAGAATCGTTCTAGAAAAAATGTCCCAAGGCCTTACACCTATAGAATGGCCGCACCCTCAACTCCTTAACGATAAAATCGGGTAAAAAAGTGCGGCGATTACACGAGTGAATACGGTAATAGTACTGCTAAATATTTTATGATGACCGATGAGTAAGTAGTTTGTTCTTAACTTCTTATATTGAATCTATGATGAAGGTGTTGTGTTTTGTACAAAATGTGTGCATGTTTTGGCATATTAATCTCTGTTATCTTCTAATATTCTTGTTCAGCCTTGGTTCCCTCTTGAACATGTCACTTACAGTTTTTATGCCACTGAAGAGTGGCTTGAGCGGTCCCTGTTTACATCCATAAGTTCTTTAGACTGGTCAACAATTTTCATTTTTCAGTTTCCTTCTTATTTACAGTATTTTAATTGAACTTTGCCATGTTATAGACATACACTAGAAGATGCATAAAATTTACAGGCACCTTCTGGTAAAGGTCATATTAAAAGGTCATTCCTTGTAAACGGTTACTCAAGCTATATATTAGTGTCTAAAGGTTTGTAGTGTATACCACTCAAAAGTGCTTCGATCAAGGTGAGTGAAGGCCATATTTTAGGCCATTGCATCTTTAAGGGCAAAGGTCAGCTCCAATGACATTTCTTGTTTATATCATTTTTTTCATCTGTCTTTATCCCTGGAGATGCATTCAGTGTGACTGATGTTTTTATACAAGATGCAGTGTGATCATGTCACTGAATCCCTGTTATGAGTAATATGTCTTTTTTGGTGACAATAACAGTTATCATTTCAACAGGAGTGTGCTCGTAGAGCCAATATTCCTGACTACCTGACCTACCAGGGTGCTCAAGATTGGGGTTTTCACTCCATGGGGTTTGAACAGTTTGTGGAGCAGCATATAGATGAAGACCCTTTCAAACCTAGATCAGGTAAGTATGCTATGCAGCAATCTCCATACAGGGAAGAGGGGGTTTTCAGAAGACAGTCAAAACTTCCACCACATACCAAAAATATGACAGAATCTCAGTCAAAGATTTAAATGTGGTTATTAATGTAATATTTACTACAAACATGTATTTTTAAAATATTCATAAAACATGTAGTTCTATTTTAACAATAAAATAATATTTTTGATACATTTCATTTAAATTGGAGAATTTATAAAACTCAGATAAATGTCTGGGTAGAAGCAGTGGCACACTTTGGGTTAGCTCAAAGACCTCTCTAACTGTGACGAAGGAACCAAGAAGTCATTGAATTTACGAGTCAATGACTCTATCCATTCAGACACAAGGCACAAGGGCCTCACAAAAATGTTTTAAGAAAGGACAAAAAAAACAAACATCTTCAACATTTCAGATTTGGAACTTCCCTTATTGGTGAAGAAGTCCTTAAGATGTCTACTCATTCAGAGTGGAGGGAATGATGCCAGCAAGGACACCCATGGAGATCAAGGGCGCAACAACTTCACAGCCCTCTTGAAGGGGACCAATAGTAGAACTCAGAGAACATCAGGCAATGCAGTCAACAACAGTAAAAAAAAATTTTTTTATACATTACGTTAACATTATTATGAACATGTGGCGACATCCAGCATTTATTTGTGGAAGAAGACCATTTATGGCATTGCATGAGCTACAAGAAATCCTCACATAGAACTTTTCTTTTAAACTTTGACAAAAACCTTTGACAAAAAATTCTGATAAACTGAGGTGATACAATTGGAAGCTGACTTATCCAGATATACACTTTATACCTTAGTCTGGGGTCTTATTCATACTCGTTATTTTTTTCTGATTTAAATCAAGAAATTTTCTTAAATCTTTAAATAATATATATATATATATATATATTTACAATTTCTTAAATTTCATCCATAATACCATTTAATATAAGAAATTCCTTAGGATTTTTAATCATTAACGAAAATTTCTTAGTTTTAGTTAGAGATAGGTTAAAGCAAGATCAGTCAGGTTTACCTTAGGTTAACCTATGCCTGCTTAGCATCTCTTGAAAAGGAATGTAAATGGTGGTGATCCAATTCAGCCAGGTAGGTGTTTGATTATTATCTGCACTATTTGCTTCAGATTCTTTAGCAATGTGTTTTTACTTAATTCTTAGCAATTAACCAACATTTTGTATTGTTTAATAATTTCCAGATACTGATGGGACATGTCTGGGCTGTGGGGATGAAGGACCCTGTCTTGTGACAGAACACCCTTTGTTTCATGGGCACATCTGTTTAAAATGCGAGGTATAGTAAATGTTAAATAAAACGATGCTTTTCTCTTAATAACTATGTTTTGGACATGCTGGATCAGGTGAATCTTGCGTATTTTTAATAATCTATCTACAACAGATTAATCTATTTACATACGGGTACTAACTGTTGTCTTCACATTTTATGGTAAGTGTGCTTTATTTTGACACAGTCTTTTAACACTCCCATTACAAGCATACATATACATGGTCAGTGACAAACGAAAAAGACAATACACTTGATCCTTAATCAAGCTTATTCTGATGAAACCGGTATGTGCAGGACAATTTGAACAGTAAATGTAAACCGACTCGTAGCATCAACTAATCAGAGCATCACTCTATATTAAAGCCCCTGGACATTGCTGACAAATGAAAGCACATAATTTTAAGGTAAACATACTGTGCTATTGTTCGATAATAATGGATGTATTGTATATATCATATGTTAATTGCTTCTTATTCATTTCAGGATTCATTGAGGGAGAGCTTGTTTGCTTTTGATGAAGATGGATGCAATGTAAGTGGTGTAATGAAGAATTTTGATCTTTATGTCTTAATATTGCTGATATTTTTTTTTTCTATTTACTATTTATAAATGACAACACATCCAGTATTCATAAATGTTTTTTGAAAATCCACAAAACAGCTTGTAAGTGAAACATTTAGATCAGACAAAAATGTAATTTCTTTAACCAATCAGAAAGCATGATTTTAACACGAAGAGTGATAGTTAACTACAGTTATACATAAAACTCTGATGTTTCTTTTATTGTACGAGATGATCACTTCGTAAAAGTTACTTTTGTTTTGAAAAATAATACATGTATTTTTAATAAACCATCTTTTTTTAAAGCAGCACACCTTATTTTCCAGATGTTCTGCTGTATCTGTGGAGAAGGAGGTTCCCTGTATGTATGTGAGACCCTGGGTTGTGGTAGGTGTGTATTAGCTGTTGTTGTATACCTCCATATACACTTCACACTATACTGTTACAATATTGTTTTAGAATACAAAACAGTAATAAAGCTTCTCCATCAAATAATCAGCCTGTTGTTACCACCACAGTAAGTTCCCGATTTTAATGCCAATGCTGTGCAAAGAATGGTAAAGAGGCATAAAGAGCTATCCCCATCTGTGCATCACTTGGTCCATACAAAGATGTTTCATTTACGATCAATAACATTTAGAGAACTTAGTGGATTTAGTTCATGTTTTGTTTATAAATTTATCGTATCAAAAAATACAGGTCCTGTTTTGTTTACTATCTACTTTAAATTACTTGTGTTCCTTTTTTTAATATTTTAATATCAGCTTTTCCTTTCTGTTTAATAAATTCTAAAGACTCATCTGATTTAAGTAATATTTAGTAAAAATCCACTAAAAGACATATGGCTTTGTTGTGAGATATTTGACCCAAAGGTCAGGGCATGCAGGTACTCTGGACATATTTCTAGTACATATATAGACTTTGTTGTAGTCTAGGAACAAATTGCAGAGTATCAAGTATTTACAGTACAGACTTGGCATACACCAAGATTTCTATCTCATAACATACTTCAAATGTTAAGAAAACTAGTTATTATAATTCAAGACTTTTGATGCCAATAAAACAGTAAATTTAAAGAAAAAAATCTCAATAGACTTGATATGAATTCTTATTTTTTGATATCTTCAGGTCCTATTGCCATGACTGTATGAGAAGAAACCTTGCAGATGAGATTTTGAGAGAGGTTGTGTTGTTTTTTTTATGCAATATTTGCATTTGATACTTTTATGAACTTAACAGCTTGTTTTGTACAATTTACTGGTGTCTAATGATATATTAATCATATTTACAACTCTAGCATAACCATTGCATTCTAATTGAAGGTTTTTTTTAAGTTTTTGCCCACCTGAACTCAACTTGCTCAAGATAAGCTTTTCTGATCATACTTTGTGCAACCAGCATTATCAACATTTGCTTGTAAACAATCTAGAAATGTTTTGATCCAGTCATCATGAAACTTGGTCAGTCAGTTGGTCTGCATGAAATCTTAGTTAAGTTCGAAACTTAGTTATGTGGGATTTAAAAGGAGGTCCCTTCTTCTAAACCTTGTAAAACCTTGAGATCCAGGGCCATTATGGCCATCTATTTATTTTTATTTTTTTTGTGGTGTTGTTTTTCTTTTCTTTTTATATTTAATCTTATAAAAGTAAGTTCAGTGTGAATGGATTGATGGATATTATTTCTTTAAGGTAAGATTCCTAAATATTAATTTTACTTCTAGATGAACCAGCAGACTCAATGGGCATGTTTCCTGTGTGCCTCTATGAATCAGTCCATCAAAGGGACACTGACTCCCAGAGAGGATGGTCAGCAGAAACTTGTCCAGTTCATGAACCCATCAACAGACAACATGCTGGTATGAGGGATTGGAAAGTCATTTTAGACTTTACATTTACATTCATCTTCAACTTGTATAATCTACCATTTCTGTAAATCAACTTTAACAAAAGGTTTTATGTTCTTTTTAAAAAAAAATGTGTAACATTTTAACTTACAATGGTACAGCTGATGTTTGTATCAAGATGGTTTTTTAAATTTTGACTATTACAATTTTTTCGGCAACCCTTCGAAGTACATATAAAGTTTTAGCTAAATCAGACTACATTAATTTCCTTGTAAACATTAATTTCCAAAATACATTTTATTATATTTAACCCAATTTCCATGGCTTGCTATAAGATAATGATATATTAAATAATTCCATCAAAAGTAAATACAAAAGAAGGCTTAGAGACAGTTATTACCAACCATTCTCAGATTATAGAGATTAAAATATGACTCTTTGTGGGTTTTTTCTTTCAAGATAGATGTGTGGCCCTTTATATGCTGTTTTTTCTGGATTACCTGGACAATTCAAAATTCACATTCCCAATCAGACATCCTAGAAGAAATTTTTCAGTAATAAATTGTAATATGGTGACTGGTTCAAATCATGATCTACTTCAGCTTCAGAAAGTCTAGTAAACACAAATATATAGACCTGCTTCACCAAGTTACATTTTACATTGTCACAGAGGTCTCCGTTTACTCCCACCCATGCTGGAACTCACCGACAACCATTACGGGTCCTAACCCTTGGAGACTGCTTGGGATCTGTGAAGCTGGCCCTGGAGTCACTTGGACTGACCCTGGATATGTATGCTGCTGCCGAAAGGGACATCAAGTGTTTTAGTATCATACACCATCACCATGAGCAGGATTGCAAACTACTGGGTGACATATGGAACATAAATACTGATGTGGTAAGTGTGTATGTGGGTATGTATATTTCAACCATCATAAATACTGATGTGGTAAGTGTGTATGTGGGTATGTATATTTCAACCATCATAAATACTGATGTGGTAAGTGTGTATGTGGGTATGTACATTTCAACCATCATAAATAATGATGTGGTGTGTATGTACGTATATTTGAACCGTCATAAATACTGATGTGGTAAGTGTGTATTTGGGTAAATATGTGCACTTAAATGTTCATTTCTGATGTACTCCATATATTTAGGTACAGGTAAATAAGTAAGCACATCATATTTTCAGGGATATGCCAATCCAGTCTTTTTGTGTGATTTTATTCCACATCTTTATCAGGCATAACCCATTTCAGTACATATTAAAGGCATCAGCGGCATCTCATTGCATCTGAAACCTTTATAAAATGTCATTTAGGCTCTGTGAAGCAATGTATGAAAAGAAAATCTTTCTACTTGCCTTAGGAAAATATAAATTCATAGATTGTCATGAATAATTTATTGACTGTATTCCACTTTACATTTATTGAACTTGGTCTTCTATGCCTTTCTGTGCATATCATTTCAGCTTGAATCCCTGTGGCCAGTAGATCTTGTTGTTGCCACGCCCCCTTCAGATGACCTTGACCTTACTAACCTGGAATACGAGGGTTTCAGTGAGTGTTTTGCAATGCATTTGTTAGATGATTAATGAAAATTTTCTAAAGTGTAAATTTATTGGAGGGATTTTATCATAGGGATGGAAATATGTCCACTTATGACAAAATCTATTATTGTTATACTTATAATCAAGAAAGGTGTGTGATATTTTAGATGGTACTGGCTGGTGCATGGCAAAGGTCCACAGCATACTGAATGAGCTGCGTCTGCTGAATGCTACCTCTGAAGATCCACAACGCCCTCTATACTGGCTCATTGAGACAACAGCAGCTATCAAATCAGAGTTCAGGCGTAAGCTTACTGCACTGTTTCAGGTGAGTTTAATCATTAAGACGCATAGTCTCAACCTTTCTTAACACTTAACTTCCTAAGCATAACTTGCTCAAGCTTAGGCAAAAAGCGTAGATCCTGCTTGTCAGAATCATTTTTTTTATCAGCCTATCATTATCATTTGCTCTGTATCAACATATTGTCATCATAATCAGTTGTTCTTTATCAGGTGAACATCATCTTCATCACTTGTTCTTTGTCAGCTAATTAACAAAATCATTTAATTTTTATCAGCTGATCATTATCATAACCAGTTGTTTTAACATACATGTGAACTTTTTCTGATGCCAAAGTGGGAGATTTCCACTTGCAAAATGGGAGATTTGTTATTGTTATATAAACAAAGAAGAGGATTATCTGTTTCCAAGCAGGGAGATTTCTGAAAATGTGTAAAACACCCCTCATTTCCAAATAATCTTGAACCTTAAATGTAGGAGTCTCCTTCCAAAAGTGAGAGAGTTCACATATATGTATTTAGTGCCTGATCTTCAGCAGTGATGTTTGTGTACAGATGGAGCCATGTATGTGGGACAGCCAGTGGTTCTGTCCTTGTGTGCAGCCCAAACTGTACTGGGGCAACATTCCGCACCTTTACATGTATGTGTATTACATTTTAAAATTTTCTAGCAATCTCTTTTTCACATTGTTGTCCTTTAAGATACTCCAGGTGTAACAAGTTAAGTAAGAGTTCTGTCAAGCTTCTTCACTGTCTTTTGCTTACATGTAAAGTTGAAAATAAATTAAATGTTAATTAATTATTATATTTTATAACTTGGTTTTTACTATAGAATTTTTACATTTGTTTCTATAAATATACATATCCAACCATTATATCAACATAGATCACTTGACTAATTTATTTAAATGCAAATGCATTTATTAAACTGAATACAAATAATGCTGAAATATTTTTTGTTGATATGTAGGGCTTTCCAATGCAGCAAAACCAGAACAGACAACCCTGACTTGAATCAGTTTTTGTCACCAAATTTTGACAGAAAAGCTAGGGTAAGTTTTCTTTCTTACAGTGCATAACACATGCCCAATTTAAACTGATTGACTTGTTTGTAAGGTAGAGGAAATATGGATTTGTTATTTTACAAAAAAATCATAGATGCTCATAAACAAGATTATTTTTGTTTGGATTTTGTTGTTGTTGCTTGTAAATGAGAATAACTTATTATCTACTTGTATTGTATAATGTATACATACATGTATAAAGTTCATCTATTTTTCATAGTTGTCATATTAGTTTCCTTTAAAAAAGGTTTTGCAAATATTGTCATGTCGAAAATATATTTTATGCTCTAGGTAATCAGAGTGATCAGGCTGTGGAATGGCAAATGTATCTCATAATTCTGCGATGAAATCATTCTTTATGGGTACAGTTCTGCCTCATAAAATTGGTGGCTTTATGGTGCAAGGATAAACCGGTTTCAAAAATTCTCTTTGTAGCACCGTCTATTATTACATTCTTTGCCTAAACTGTTGTCGGCTCTTCAATTGCCTTCTGGGAACTTCTGATCTGATCACTTTTACCAAAAATAGAAAGTAATTTAGGCAGTATCAAATCACCCATGTCTGTTGATTTGTATAACACACTATCACTTACTTGGCATGTATTTACTAAGTAACAACTACAAGTCAGTTTAGATAACCCTCTAGGTTGATATCAAGACACAAATGTTTGTTTACCTGACATCACTTCTCATACAAAAATTCTGGTACCTCGGAAATTCTGTTAATAAGGATAAAAATACTGTGTTTTATATGGAGCTCTGTATTTTCATCCTAAGGTTGCCAGGCTTCAGTTACCTGCTCTTTACAAACGAAGATGCCTACGAGTTTGTCAAGTTGAGGGAGAGGAGGAGGAGGAAATGGGGAGATTTAGTGACGTATGTGAGCTTGAGGAGAGATTAATACAAGAGGTAGAGGAGAGCTGTGAAGAGGAAAATGTTGATGGGATCAGCAAAGGCTTGATGCTCTCCTTCAAAGCCCTGGAAAACTTGGGTGAAGACATGACTGAGGAAGTGGAAGAAATGGGTGCTGAGACTGGAAACATAGAAAATATAAAGATTCAGGTGTGTTCAGTTGTGTGTGTTTTTCTGTGCTTACCTTCATCACATTTTGTGTAATGTGCCCTTCTCTTTTCTATTTCTCCATTTTATCAACATTAGGGCTTAAGTGAATTACACTTTGTGACAAAAAGGATGCAGATTAGATTGTTTATTTTGGTGCCCTCTTCAAATTAGACTAAATTCTAAAACGAAGCATTATCCAAAAGTGTATTAAGTGATTTTTATATATTTAATATAAAAAAAAACAAATATTTAAGTTTGATGTATCTATGTCGTGAATTTTCAGCTTATATTCTTACCTAATTTAAATTTTTTGTATGTAAAAAATTATTGAATGCTTAAATTTGTGTCACAAATTTTCTGCTTTTCTTTATATATTCTTGCAAATGTTTTGTTAACCAATAAACATTTAATCAGTTGTTAATTAAAGTAAATAGAATACAGTTTTGCATATGAGAATGAAGCAAAGACACATTCTGCAAAACATACTTGTGAAAAATATTTTATCAGCATCGGGCCAAAAGTTGCATTTTCTTAATATAAAAAAACTTTTTGAGTATTATTAAATAATGTTCATCCATTACCATTATTGTGGTTAACAAATTTCAACCAAAATTTAAAAAGAAACTAGATAACTGTTTCCATACCACTTTGAATTGAGAGATAGAATTCTTATAAATTTGCAATCATTTTTACTTTTTATAAGCAGTTAGACAATAATGATGGTGAAACAGACAGGGATGAAGTGAATGAAAACAATATTGTCATGGAAACAGATGAGTCAGTTTATAACAAACCAGTTACCATGGAAGGTAATCCTGACTACATCTGGTTTGATGAATTAGAGAGGTAAGATTAGACTGCCCTTTGTAAATAACACATACATATTCTTTGTCATCTTCTTATACAGACAGGCAATTAATGTGCCTCAGCATATTGCTAGAGACTATTGCTTTTTAAATGACAAAGCTTTTTTTTTTTGGAACTCTTGATATATTGTTATATTTTATTCTGGTGAATGTACACTTTCTTTTAATTTGCAGGCTTCTTGGTTACCCTGCACACTACACAGATGTTTCGGGTGTATCCACTTCTCAACGAATCAATCTTTTGGCCCAGGCTTCGAACCCACGAGTATTGGCTCATATCTTGGCTCCATTGGTCAACCACTACAGCACGTGCATGTAGATACACTGTCAGCAGAGCAAGCATTCTGGTTATTCCAAACCATTTCAATTCAACAGTCATTGAATGGAGAGAGACTACTGTTGAAGCATTTTTTTCAAATTGTAAACAATTGCAAGACAACAGACAACAAATACAGAGAAACAGCCAGCCAAGAATATTTCCAAGGGTAAACAATTATGTGTCTACAGTCAACAAATAGAGAGTGACTGCCAGCCAAGCATGTTTTGAAGGTCAATCATCAAATGTCAACCTGCCATATAATGATGTATCTTCACCCAGGCAGTAAGGCATACTTAGCATGGTCATTCATTACAGGTATACCAGATAACAACTAAGAATATTTCTGGCGGTCATTCTGTCATGTGGTAAAGAATTCTTTAGACGAATAGTGTTCAATAACTGGATAATTGTAATTGCAAGTGCATAAATGGAAATACTGTTGTTCAGGTAAACGAATTGTGATCAATCATTAATATTAACTAGAAAGCCCTGCATTACTTGCCTATCAGGTCGCCTTTGGCTTATATAGAAAGACCTTTTACATGCCCTATTTCTATTTTGACCTTTACTTGCTGCAAACATCACTAGGTTGGGGCTTGGTTTATGTCAGTAGGGTAAATGGTGTTTTCAGTAAGTAAAGGGTTAATTTCTCATTTACAGACTTACTCTCTGATGCAGCTTGAAAGCCAACTTTGTTGGTGCTTCAGCAAAACAGCAAAGATACATATTTTAATTCATGGCCGCAACTAATGCATGGCCAATCTTCAAAGTAAACTGAACAAAGCATCTCTACAAAATCATTAAAAGATGTATCTTCAGTTCTTCAGCCAGACAAACAAGCAATATATGATGAACGTTTGAAGTGAAGTTGATGGCACTTCAACAAAAGCTTAAGGGGTAGAACATCTTTTGTGCGAGCAAAAGATGCATGCTAACTTTCAACTGAGTATAAAGCATAAAGATGTACCTTGTTATTGATGTTCTAGTAGAGCTATGCATTGGTTAACTTATAAAATCAGCTGGCTATATATACTGCCCATTTAGACATGAAGCTGGTACCTTCTGCTTGGCAAACTACGCTTTCATTATTAATACTGTAAAAAATGTAAATGGTGTTCATAGACTTAAGAAAACTAACCCAGCATTACAATGAAAGGAAAAACTGTTGGATGTGGTTTTGTTGTTTTTTATAAGTGGAAATATATTGAATATGGGAATCTTTGGACATACCAAGAATGTTGTCCTAATGTAGTTCTTCTTGTTTTTGTATCAATCACTTGTAAAGTTTATTTTAATTATTTAAGAAATTGTAAACAGGAATACAAATAGATAAACAGGAATACAAAAAGAGAGATTTTCATTTGTTTTCCTCTAATAGGACAATCTTTATGTTCTGCTTGTCTTTTGTCACTGTTCTAAGTCATGTAATCAAAGAGTTCTTTTTTCTGTTTTGTATCATTTTATCAAACAAATTTTTGTTAATGTTTGCAGTTCTTTATCACTTTTTAAATGTATTCACAATACATTTTTATCATTTAATTATTATCTGTATACCACTGGTTGGCTATGTTTTTATTATACTTACATTTGTAAAGTTGTAAGCTGGTATTCATTTATAGATCATGTTCTCATCTTGTTCTTGTGATATATATTTTGTTATTCTAAACTAGGAATTTCATTAAGGCTAACATGCATTCCAAAGGAAAACTTCTAATTAAAAGAAAACAGTTTTATGATGTTACCGAGTATCATTTTTATTTAGGTATCACTTGAAAGTTGTTAGTATTTATAATTTTGTTTGTTGTTTGATATTTGATACCTTTATACTTGTTTTGTGTTGTTGTTAACTTGTTTTGTTAAATACTTTACCAATAAATAGTAAGTGAATCCATGGCTTGTTAGTCAATGTTAATAACATGCTTATATCGTCGTTAATGATGATATCTTCAAAAGAAAAGCTCGTAGACAAAACACAAGTCACGTGCTAAGTAACATACTCAATCAACCCAGGGAGGTAACCCCTTCAAGACCATTGTAGGACAGAGATTAACAGTTGTCTTTCTTAGACCATATCGCCATCCCTTTTTTAAGCAATGCTTCGTACTGATCAGCCCTAGAGTTCAGGCATTTAACCACCATGCCTTTAATAATCTTCACACCGGCTTAGGCTTTGCCATTTGACTTTGGGTGATGAGGAAAAATCACGTGGTGTTAAATGCCCCACTGTTTCGTGAACTGACTGAATTCGTAAGACGTAAATTGTGGTCCACCATCGCTAATGATTATTGTAGGGATTCCGAATTGCGCAAACTGCTTTTTGAGCTTGATAATGATTTGGCCTGACGATGTTATGGTAGGTAAATCAACGTCTATAAAATTTGAGTAATAATGGCAAATTGTTTCTACCATGTATTTCAAACAAGTCTAACCCAATTTTCTCACATGGGTAGTGGCCGTCATCATGTTGCCGCAGGGGTTCTTTCTGGATTTTTGGCTTTCTCTCCATGCATTGCTCACAACTGTCTGCTATTTGTCTTATTTCTTGATTTATTCCCAGCCAGAAAACGGTTCCCCGTGCCCTCCTAACCATTCTTTTACAGCCAAGGTGGGCACTATGTAAACGTTCCTTAATTTGTCCTCTCCAAGCTTTTGGAATAAAAATCAGCTTCCCCTTTCGGTATTATACCGTCATGAATTCTCAGTGTGTCTCTGATAGAGAAATAAGGCCTAATTTCAGGCTTTATGTCATTTTTGTTTTCTGGCCATCCTTCAGTAATACGGTCAATCAACAATTGACAAGTTGTGTCTTTGGCAGTTTCTCTCCTGATTTCTGTAATTCGCGCATCCGGAATTTTATCAAACATTTTGACCTCACAAACTTTCAGCCAAGTCTGTTTAGTGTCATATGACAAATTATATGCACGACTTAGAGCGTCTGCAATGATTAATACAGATCCTTTGACGTACCGAAATGTCACATTGTATCTAAACATCTTCATTAGAATGTCTTGTAGCCGTTTTGGTGCTTGACTGAGCGGTTTCTTCAGGATGGTTTCTAGAGGTTTATGGTCATTTTCCACAATCACCGGGCGACCGTATGTGTACTGATCGAACCTCTCTAGCTCATACAACACTGCCAGGGCTTCTTTTTCTATTTGTGCCCAGTTCCTATCAGCTGGTTTCAAAGATCTTGCAGCAGAGCAGCTCATAGGCCATCTTTACTACAATCAACTTGCAGTGCCAAGTCTTTATTTGGATCGTAGATTGCTAACACATCTGTCTGCTTTAACAGTTGTCTCACTCTTTCGAAAGCTTTAGTGCATTCCTTTGTCCATTTTCACGGTGTGTTTTTTCTAGTCAAGTTTCTCAATGGTTCAAGAGTCTCAGACAGACTTGGCACAAACTTAGCCATATTCTGTACCATTCCACAAAATCGTTTGATTTCATTAACGTCCGTCGGAGCATTCATTCAAAAACAACTTTGATTTTATCATTATCTGGCTTGATACCTTGTGGCGTGATTCTGTGTCCATGGAAAGTAATTTCAGGGCCCATATCCTTCTTTTCTTCATTCAAAACAATATGCCTCTCTTCACAGCGTTGGTAAAGCTTTGCCAGCTTTTCATCATTGTCTTTCTGAGCTTCATTCAGTTTCCGCTGAAATATTTGACTAGATACATTTAGCCCAACGGCAGTCAAGCCCATCTGTATCTTCTGAACGGAGTTATCATTGTAGTAAGTAAACTGGATTCTTCGTCAAGTTTAATATGCCCATATGCTTCTTGCACATCGAGTTTCGTGAATACTTTGGCATTATGAAGTCCTGGAACTACGTCATCAAAAGTTGGAAGTCTATGTCGTTCCCTCACTAACACTTTGTTCAGCGGTTGAGGGTCTAAACATATTCTCCACGATCCATTACTCTACTTATTCAGTTGGTTCTGTAACTGGTATTAAAATGCCGCGTTCAGTCAGTAGGTCAATTTGTTCTTTCACCTCACTTCTCAATGCAACAGTATGTTGCGAGCTGGCAATGCCCTGGGTTTCGCATCGTCTGCAAGTCTGAGTTTCACTTCACCCGGATCTTCAAGGTGGCAGTTGACGCTTCCAATAAAATTATCGGTGTTAATTGTGACCAACTTCAGTTTTTGAACTGCTTTCAAACCTAGCAAGCAATCTAGCTCATATGGAACAATTATGAAAGTTACGTCATAAGTTCCATTGTTAACTGGGTTTGTCAATGTCAGAGTTACCGCCCCTAAAGATTTCACAGTTGACTTGTTCCACATTCTGAGATACGACACTTTCTGTATTCTCTGAGATTTTTGGACAAATCTCTGTTGGATTGTATTACCTGGGCCCCGGTGTCGATGTGACACAGTCATTTACAATCATTTTGGCCTTTGCCTTTGAATTGAATGAACTGTCAACGTAGTTAAGCCAGAATTCTTTTTGTGCAGCTTCTTCGAGCTTGTCATTTTGGTCAACTGTTTGCACTTTCTTGCAGCATGATTTAAAATGTTTTTTACACCACAATTGTTACATTTCTTTCCCCAGACCGAACATTTTTTCTTTGCTTCGTTCATGAAACAGTCTACAGAAACCACTCTTAAGTTTCGGTCTTACCGTTCCAGTACCAGATGCACCTGCGTGTGATCGTGGTTTCTTGCACATGTCTATTTGACTGTTCAATTGCACGACAAATTTGAAGACACTTGTCACGTTCAAGTTTTTCTTCTCTCAGCAACAGTTCTTGGAGGTTACCACTTGTGCTGAGTACAATTTTATCCCTTATCATTCTGGCTTTTTCTTTGAAGTTGCACGACTTCTCTTCACTTCGGTAAGGAAATGTTCGAACGATGTAAAGTCATCATATTTCACACATAAGAACCTGTGGGTTCAAGAGCTTCATTCTTACGTGGATTACAGTAGGTTATGCTTCAATTTATTGCAGATCTCTGTCTGGATCGTTTTTGTCATCTTGAATTGCCCATACAAACTGATCATTCATGACACATCTTAATCAACCATTGTTATGCCTGAACAGATCTGGCAAAATCCTGTTTATTGATGTCCGACACCTGTATGAAAAGTGAACCATAATGCTGCAATCATCATTTTAAAGACGTATTTCCTATCTGGGACACACTGCACAGTTAGCTATTTCTAAACTAAGAAAATCAGGCGACTACTTAGGTTTTAGCACATCCTCGTCATCCGCTGTGACGTCATTGTCTATTTTTGGCAGCAATGCTGAGTGTTGTTATTTATTGACTTGAATAGAATGCACATTTAAGTGTTGATTAACGAGTTTTACTGCCCTTAAATTGAGATACTGTTAAAATTAATCGAAATTGAGACTAATGTATTTTTTGCAGAAATTATGTACAGACACCCCAAACAAGGGTAAGATTTTGTTACATATTTAGATAGTTCCCACATCAGTGAACATCCCTTATCTTGGCAGCCACCTTTGATGGCAACTTCAATGGATTTTCAGATGAATTGTGCGTAAATTTTCTTTTCTTTTAATTTGTTCATTTGTGATCCAAAATTAAAAGCTATACACCATTGGAAATTTCTTAAAATTCATTTTTAGAATACAATTTTTTAAATGTGATAAATGCACAAAGAAATAAAAAATGATTTGCTTAAACAAAATGAACAATGTATCCTTTTTCGTAGTATTTTCTTACCTTTTAAACTATCAAAATATAGTTTAGATATTTAAAATACTTCATAAAAGCTGTTACCAAACATTTGACTCATAATCATATGTAATAATAGATAAGGAGTTAAGTACTGCGTTTTTAATTTTTGAACAATCTTATCACATTGGCAATCGGTCGTTCTCTGTAAAACAAGCTGCTTCGCATCATCTTCGTTCCTTTTCGTACGCATTCGGAGAACTTTTTCTAAAGGTCGAGGTGTCCCGAATGACGAAGTTCCTGCAAGGGAGGTAACTCGTACCCCGTCGTTTTTGCACCGAAATTTGCGTTTGAGACAGTACCGTCTTGAACATATTGTTTTTACACAGAAATCCGAGTATTCCAAATAAATTTGACATTCATTATGGAAATCAATTGATCGAATAAATACACCTACATTTCTTATTGCCTGCGACCAGAAATTCTCAAATATGGAGACACTGAACGTTATTTGTGTGGCTGTTTTGATCTGCTTGGTGCATATTAACTCAAATGTGGCCGCTGACGTAAGTTGTTTTCTTTCTCGAACTGTCAAATTTGCAATGGGCTAAGCCTATGGCTATGTCTCCGTTATTCCGTTACGGCTCATCACAGTTTACGAGGCCAGGACAAATGGCTTTCAAGTATTAACCAGCCCCATATACCCTTTGCATTTTGTTAATATTCTCTATGTATATATGGACCTGATATGTGGAAGCGGCATGTTCCCCCGGAAATGTTTGTTTTTCTCGGTCGAATTTGCTTGCTTCTATGTTCTAGAGAGGTTTCGGTATTAAAACTTCAACTTTGTACTGCCAAAAGTCAATACTGACTACATAAGGCAGGCACAAGTCCTGAACATTGACAATTTAAGACTAATAATTTAAAATATCAATTAAAAAGCTTAAAACTTATTTAGGCCACTTGTAAATGCTGGTACAGTTGGGGCATCCTTAATCTCAGTCGGTAGTCCGTTCCAAAGTCGTATAGCCCACATAAAGAATGAGTTCATGTGGTGTTTTGTTTTTGAGTGGGGAATATGGAATTAAGGTTGGGTACCAGAAAGGCCGAAAACCAGAAAGGCCGTAGACCAAAAAGGCTGTTGACCAAAAAGGCCGCAAACCTAAAAGGCCGCAAGTTTCATGCACTATAGGATTATGAATATGCGTTTAATGCTAGAAAGTTTAGGAAGCCATAGCACACCTATCACACCACGCACAGTCTACTATTACAAACACAAACAAGTCCAGTAAATAAGTCCAAATGAAAAATAACATTTTTAACTAAATAATTGTGAACAAGAAGTGTAATGTAGTGGGGGATAGGGTTGTCAAACATTCCATTTATACTATACCTACCTTGTGCATTTACTTGATTATCACTCTTTCAGCTATGACCTGCATAAATTTACATGTGAACAAACGAATAATTATCTATACTTAACATTAAAGGGACTGAGGTCTTTAATCAATTCTAATTAGTAATTATGGTACTGCAATAATATTGTATTGGCTTATTAATTTACCTTTGAACTTTGGCTTCAATCAGTGCGAAAGAAATTTCATAAAAAAATGAGACAAACTGTTAAAAACAAACTTTCCAATTTAAAATAGACAAAATGAAGTAGGAATGTAATAATTTAACAATTAACAGCTTAAAGTTAATGTTATAACACTATTATGTTATAAATTACTTCAATTTAAGCAGATCTATAAGTGTTCAAAATTTAACTGCATAAATTAATATTATTTCAAAACAGGTCTCCTTTCTAGTGACTATTACAATCATATATAGTCATATAACATTTACTGTATTAAGATTTATAACATATTATATTCACCATCTCCTTTTATATATAAGGCATTTAAGGCTTGCGGCCTTTTAGGTTTGCGGCCTTTTTGGTGCGGCCTTTTTGGTACGGGCCTTTCTGGTTTGCAGCCTTTTTGGACCAGTACTGGAATTTGTTGTTTCGTGTAGTTGTGAGAGTGATCGAATGTAACTAGATCTTAAGTAAAATGCATTGCTACAGGGATCACATTATTAAAACAAGAATTGTATTGTCTTCAAGAAAAATTTAATGATTTGGAAAAATCAATGATCACATAAAAGCTATTTTAAGAAATAACGACAGGCAAGTGTTTTAAGTTGAATATGTCAAATTGATATGAAGAACTAAGAAAATTAAGAATACCTTTGTCACACATTACCTCTTGGTTGTGTCAGTAAGACGATTGACTAAAAAAAATTCTTGTCGATACCTCTAATGTAGCCACTAGTACATCATTCTAAGAATAAAGATACATGGTTTGTCTGTTAATTAAATGCAGTAGCCACTGTATATCAAGTGAAACTTGAAGAGTAAAGTGGTAAATGAGGAATAAAGCATTGTAGTTCTAAAAATAGTCCTCCACCAGATGCTACCAATGTTTGAGAAGTTCTGATTTGAAACATCATAGTACAAAACAACTTGTCTGATACTACAAGCTACAGAAAAGTTAAGTAAATATGGATACTATTTATATGTTGACCTGAACCCCTACTAGGGTAAAGTTTTGATTACAGATTTAATAATCTTATGTTTTTATTCATTGGAGACAATGTGTGCACATTGCATATTCTGCATTCAGGCAGCTACATGCCCAGGGTATATATGACTGGGTTGGTACATATTAATATATAGTGTATGTGTATATACAGTCAAACCTGACCATGCGACCACCCCTAACCAGCGACCACCTGCTCTATGCAAACACTTCAAAGCCGCCCGATCATATTTGTTATGTAATTGTAATGTAATAAGTGCCCACCATTGATCTGTGTCCATCGACCGCAAATAAACTTGTCAAACATGCTTTAATTATCCCCTAATAGGCGACCGCGTTAATCCACTCACACATTAGTAACAACCACACAATAAGCAATTAATTTACACATTTGATCTACACATCAAGCCCGCGCTCGATTCACACCTAATCGGGTGTGCCCTATTACCGCTGGTATTGACACTTATTGATCATCTTCAGAGTTCGGTTTCTTTAAAAGTAAATCAAAGTTATTGTTGTATTAATTACAATAAATTGATTTGCTTAAAACTTTAACATACAATTATAAAGCGCAAACTGCAATTGGATACAGTAATATAATGGAATATCTGGAACAGTTGTTCTTTATTGCATTACGCATCAACATGTCTAAATGAACGTGCCTTATACTAGACGATCGTGTCCAAGTTGTCAAACTTTTGAACAGTGGGAAAAGTTGTCGTGCTGTTGCATCTGAGCTTGGTGTCAGAAAAAAAAGCAGATTCAGAACATTGCAAAATGAAAACGTGAAATAATGGACGAATATAAACATGGAAATTCAATAGTGAAACGAGTTAAACGTTCAACTCAAAATGACTCGCTGAACGACTTCTGTTGTCGTTGGTTTTTGGATGCGACTGGACGTCAAGTGCCAGAGTCACATTCTAATTGACATGCGAATAACATCATCTGTGAAACTAACTACCATTCATAATTATTTCAGTGCTAAGTGATGATTTTAGAACTGTTGTTTGCAATTTGATAACATGTAAATTGTAGTGTATATACTTTAATTACATACTAATTTTATTACAAGACGACAGAGGATTTAGCACAAAAAAACAAACTGACTGTGAAAATCCAGGAGAAATGTACACAATACAAAATGCACAAACATAATATTTGATAAACATACATGTATTTAAGTGCTGATTTATTTATTTTTATAGACATTAGTTGACCTTTACATGCCTTACTGTTCTGTTACACTAATAAAAGATATTGATGTTATTGCTTTCTCTACTTTATGCTTATACAACACAATTTGTAAATTTCAAGTGTGGTTCTCACAAAAAGTAACCATGCTGGATTAAGAGACCACCTGTCTTAAGAGACCACTTTTGCCCTGTCCCTATGGTGGTCTTTTAATACAGGTTTGACTGTATATCTATATATAGGTAGTATAGTTTGTTTTGACTAAGTCATACCCTATGTCCTGGTATTGGTAGGGTAAGTCTGACATTCATACAGCAGGTTAACACTTGAAATCTCTGTGGGTTAATGTTGGTTACGATTATTCTGGTAAATGATTTCTTGAACTTAGACAATATTTATTATTTGTTTGTTTTAACATCCCAACTTTGCCAATCCTCACCAGAAGATGGTTTAGTTCATTTTGGACCAAGACCGCCAGAACTGTCAATCCAGTTAAATTTTGTCCCATGACTGATCCGGTATATACTGCTAGACTGAATGTTCAGAGTTTTAAGATTTACTTTGTGAAGATTGCTCTTTTGGCAAAAGTTACCAAAGCCCCAGATGAGACCTGTATCTCTAACTTGACTCCAGACAGTTCATGGGGTCTTTCCATCAGTATCCTTCTTAGGAAACAGGTATTGACTGAAGATTTACTGGGCTTCAGATAAGAATTTAGTGAAAACTATGTAAGATAATAAAAATTGAGTAAAGGAATTTTGTGTGGGTTTTTTTCTCTTCACTTTTGAAACTGCTCTGATAGGGCCAACTGCATTTACTGGTACATATTGAGAAGAAAGTGTTATTGGGATATTACTCTGGTTTAATATAGTAAGCAATCAAGGGCATCATTTCATTGTGCTCGTATTACTGATTCAGCCATTTGTGATAACCTTCACCTGTCATTTTTGTAAGATCAAATAGGTTATGCACAACTATCAAAAAACATTACGTATATTGGATTTTCTGGATTTACGGAAGTAAAATATTTTGAGAATTTTTTCATTTTAAATGAGTAAAATACACAGATATGCCCCTTATTTGGAGCTCTGCATTTATGCTGCAGTGATTGCTTAACCTATGTCCATTGGAGACTTACTGAAGTAGTTGAAGAGGTCTTCTCTGAGAGATGGAACACACTTATTTTAAATTGTAAAAGGTTGCCTGTGTTTTATTGAATTTTCAGAGAAGTCCTCTTTTTTTCAGGATATCAATCCAACCAAAACCAGTTTTGAAGATGCAAGGTGCAAGTGTGTTTGTCCCAAGATGCAGGTAGATAATAAGACAGATTCGGAGAAGACAATCTTCATCAGCAGTAATGCAGATCCTACTAATTGGTAAGTTAATCCTCATTATCTGACCCTTGAACAGCATGTAGAGCTCAAGTATGACCCACTTTGGACTTGTGCTTATTTTAAAGGTGGCCTTTAAAATTCATGTAGGTTTTACATAAATTTTTATATGAATAATATTTTCTGTAAAATGTAATGTGTTGTCTGCCGACTGCTCTGAATGTGACAGTGAAGAAATTCAATGAAGCACAGGTCAGTGGCAGGATTAACATTCACTCCTATGAGGTAGCCAAATGACTCTTTTTCTAATTAGTGGCATTCATCACTTTCTCGTTATCTAGCTAAACGACAGCCAAGGGAAACTTCTGAGAAAAAGAAGCAGAGTAGTCAACATGTGACATACATCTTACATTTTAACGATAATCTAATTATGGCAAAGGCTGTGATAATGTTTACTAAAAAAATAAATTGTAATGGTAATGTTATTAATATGCAATGCTTTTTTCATCATTTTATTTTAGTTTACTCAAAGAAATGTCTATCAGTTATTAATGTATGTATTTCAGTAATTGTGACTTTGTTGTCAAAAAGCCTGTCACCTACTGTTCTGCCTGTGAATGTAAATTTGAAAGCAGAAACACAACTACAATAAAGGTTAGTAATACTTTTAACTTCTTTATTGTCTTCAAATTCATCATTTAAGGAGGTGTTCATGCACTCTTGCTTGTTATTAGTAATGAGAATTAAGGGGATAGTCTTCCTTAATTCAAGGAGGTCCTTTTACTTGGATTACTCAGATTTTATTCTTGTACTCTTTGTAGTGCATGTTGACTGTTTTGTTTGCACTGTGTTACTCGGATCAACCGTCATTAATAAAAAAGTCATTTAGTATTTAAATTACATATTTTGATTTTTTTTTAAATTTTAATGAATTTCTCACATTTATGCAAAAGTCATCAATTTCACTGTTATGGTGCCATCTCCAAAATAACAAGCAATGCAAGTCTAAAAGTTCGAACTACAAAGTCCTACCAACTATACAAACTACCTTGAATCTTATCAAACAAGGGAGACAATTTTTGTTTTGTTTTTGAGATACATCGCAGCAACCAATTTTGATCATAAAAGTGATGCCCAGCTGTTTTGGTGGAGGAAGGCACAAGACAAATGTCTGGGTAGAACCACCGGCGCACCACAGGTCAGCTGAAAGACCTTCCCACATTTAGTTCTTCGCCCTGAACAGGACTCAAACCCACGGGTTGGGAGGCTAAGCAGTCAGAGGAGACAATTTTTATTTCACCAATATGACTCAATCTCGAGCCTTAATGGACTGAAAAGTTCTAATTACATATCCACAGTTTCATATCTTTCCTAGATTGATTTTTTGTCATTTTCACCAAATTTATTTATGAAAATTGGCAGAGTGTGAGGTTGACAGATACTTACCCATAGTAAGCAGTTATTGTTATAACTTGTAATTATGCATTTTGTCTATCAACTTGTAATTATGCATTTTTGTCTATTTGCATAAGTAAGACAACAGTCCTGACAATTATGGTGCCTAGCCAGTTTATTAAGGCTCATTACACCCTCTCATTTTCTGTTGTGTGTAACGCTATAAGTTGAAACATAAATCAACAGTATTTTATACACTTTTCAAAATACTTGACTGCCAGGCATAAAGAGGGAGACTTTGCTATTAAAAGGACAATCAGACCTCAAAAATTAGTTCAAGGCTATGGTAATTATAAAAATGTGCTGATAACTGGGATGGTGACGATGATATCTGTATTCTTGACCCATTTTTTGCAGGTGGTTGTGATTATCATCATCTGCGTGATCCTGCTGCTGCTAGTGTACATGCTGTTCTTGCTGTGTCTGGACCCCCTGATTGCTCACCGACCCTCCAAGTATCAGGAACATACAGATGAGGTGGTTAATTTGGTAACATTGGCAGTGGCTGTGGGAGGCTACTCACATCTCTACTAACACGGCCAATCACACAACTCATGTCACAGATCCAATATTATCACCCATAGCTTGCTACATTTGTTAATAACCCATACTTATTCATGCATCTACCAGCAATGGTAACTAGCGATGTTCCGTGAGTCTAAGTGGTACTGACTGCAAACCCTGGGCTGGTAGATCAAGATCAACACTATTTTCATGAGCCTGTTGAATTCACCTGCTTAAAAGGCTAAAGATTTTATGATCTAACAGCGTGTTACTTCTTGCTACATACCTAAATTTGTAAAACTATATGCATACCCAGTAAAAAAAAAAAGATTTGTTTATTCCTCTTCATGTAAACAGCTGTGCTGCTTAATCATAAAGTGTGCAAACCCAGGGATGAAAAAAGGATTAGTTCCTTTTCTGTTTTTAAAAACAACTCCTTTAATAAAAATCTTTATAAAAGAAAAACAACCATAAATGTTCACTGGCGACATTGTTTTACATTTGGATTTGAAATAAAAATTGTTCAGTATAGCTTTTCACAAATAGACATTTTTAAGGATGTAATAAATAATACTCATGCCATGAAGTAAAACAGTAAAACTTTAGAAACTCTTAGTTTATCATGATAATTTCTTTCATTTTAAATTGCTAAATTTTATATGCTCTGTATACATGTTTATTAGAAGTGTTTTTATTATTAAGTACAAGATTTTACTTTTAAACTGTCACACAGGTTGTACTTTGTAAGGCCATTGTTGACTTAATTATTAAATAATAAAGAAGGGCTCTTTTTACACATTAAGCTTCCATGTCTGCCTAATGCTCAGGTTAAAGTTTTGCTTGCAAGTACTGTCAAGATAATACCTCAATAACTAGAGCATAGATTCGAATGAAATTCCCTATGCATTTTTAGTGATCATACCTTCTGACATAATAAGATCCCAAATGGATTATTGTGAAACAGTATACTATCAATATACATCATGCTACAAAGCACCGAAATAGTTGAGCGCATTTTTATGGGATGGCTCTTGTTGAGGGTGAGGTGGTAGATATCTGAATGTTTACAAGTTGTGTGGCTGACCATTTAGTGTTGTGTTAGTGTAGACGAAACATATATCCCTATTATCTCATATACCCCATATGTGTTATGTGTATGCTGTAGCTATAAATGTGTAGGTAGCAGCTATAGGCAAAAAATGTTATATTAAGTATGTTTTTAAAGAAATGGATTATGGACCCTGCTGTGCAGCATTGAGTGTTGCATTCATCTATTCATATATCTTAAGAAATCCTCCAGCATTTTGTAAAACGTAATAAAACTTATCACTAATTTTCCTGGTAAGCAGTTATTCATGAAGGCTTAAAGTCTCATTAGAATATTTTATCACAAGTTATGGCCCTTGTATGTTATCATACAAGCAATATGCCTAGGCTAGGAATTAATGTCCTTAAGACATATTTTTATTCCTTTATTGACAGCTATGTATTTCTAAAATGAAATTTGTTGTCCTCTGTCAGTTCAGTGTCTAGCAGTTACCTGTGTTGTTTTTTGAAAGTTCATATAAGTCATTTGATAGTTTAGGGAAATGTATGCTCTGTCCCATCAACTCACTGTATTCTTTGGTGTCCAATACTACATATACTAATACTCTAGTCTCCCCAAGCCATGTGTTACATTTAGTTAAGAGATAATCAGTAAGACAATAAATAATCTTTTTTTCTTTTCTTTTTTTTATTAAACTGTAGTAAATGATTGAAAATAATTCTACAAGTTTTCTTTTAATTGTTTTATTAAACATTTTTAATTTATTGTTGTAACTCGTGTATTTATGTATAAAATAATTTTGTCACCAGAGCTCTGAGCATAAGGATTTGATCAGATTTATGATACAATATAACAGATAATCAGCAATGAACCTTATATCGGTATTGTTTTTACCAATTATTCTTCCAAATCAACACAATTAATGAATACTGACAAGAATATCACTGTCATGGTGTAGGTAGGGACATAATCTCAGCTCCTCATGCCTTGGTTTTAAGTTTCTGCGATTATTACTGTCATGTAAGGAGATCTGCAAGAGGTGGACAAAATTCTCCATGTAAATTTCCAAAGCAGGCAAAACCCATCACGTAAATTAATAATTCTAAAATATCTAAGTTGGATTTTCATAAGAAAAAAATCTGTTGCAATTATTATTATATTTACGTAACTATACAAACCAAAATAAAAAATGTTGCAAAATGCAAAAAAAAATTCGAGAGGGATTTTGTTTTGTCCATCTCCCAAAAAGGCAATCTTGGGATCCCTGCCAAGAAAACACTATGGTGTGAGGTCAGAGCTGACAAAATAAATTTGTGTATTATACTTAAGGATGTGACCAAATATTTGAGGTCTTTTCGTAGGAGAAACAACTTGAAATTGCCAGCTATGTGTGATGTTTAAAACTAAAACTAAGAAGACCACATTTTTTAATCAGAAGCTCTGGTCACAGGATATAGTTGTTGTATTGTGAACATAGCAGATATCAGTATAAATATAAACCTAAACTTAGTTTTTGTTTAATCATTATTAACTTGCTTGTTTTTCTGTCTTATTCCCAGGATGATCAATCAGTTTCCCAGGTGCCTCAGTTTGATGGTGCATCGACTCGTCCACGGCTTGCCAAGCAGAAGTCTGTCATCAACTATGTGTCTAACGAGCAGAAACGCTGGAAGAGCACAGTGCAGGAACAGAGAAAGAACATCTATGACAAACACACTATGCTGAATTAAGTAAAACTTGCCAAATTTGTGTATATATATGCAGGCATTTGTTATTGCCGCAGAACTTCATGAACAACTTAAAACCACATTGTTTCCCCTTTTTATATTTTCACTTTGGTTTGGTAAAATTTAGATTGTTCTCAACCTGTGTCTTTATAATAAATGTATCACAGTGCTCTTACAAAACTGTACCCACCATATTTATCAAAAATACTAGTAATTAGAATTTAAACATTTTTGCACATTTTTTCTGCATAGCCATTTCTTAATATGTTTTCATATTTTAAATTGTCCAATCTTTAATTTTAAACTTATCAAATCAGGCGACTTGTGGCCTCTTTTTCTTTAATGATAACAGGCTAACAGCTGAAATTCAAATACTTGTAATGTCTTTTTTCATATCAAAATCTAAGGTGGTAGTGTTCTTCTGACATAAAAATTCGTTTCTTTAAACTATTTCGATCTAATGAAAGAAAGGAAAATGTCCTGATGTGTTTGCAATTGATATTTTTAATCTCATGATAGATTTACTAAAGCATTCCATATTGTTTGTGTAATTAGCCGTATGTGTCTGTATGGTAGTGTCTTTATACCCATAACCATGTTAATCTTATGTATATAGTTGTTGTTATAGACAGCCTTTGTAATTATATGAGATACTGAGAGTAATGAATTTATTGGGAGAAGTAACCATGTAACCCTGAAGTTATTATGTTCTGGTGGTAAACTGTTAGCAAGCCAATAATGTCAACAAAGATAAATGCATTATAAATATATACATTCGTTATAAACATTTATACAGAAAGGTTTTTAAAGATCAAAATGTCAGTTTGATATATAAATGGAATTTGAATTAAAAGTATTTTTGATTAGAATCTCTAAGGTTGAAATTGAAATTGAATTTAGTATTAATAGTAAGTAGGTTGAAATATGCCTCTAAAACACGTGCAATAAAATACATGTGATATGTACACAGTATGTTGTTTTATATTTATTCCCCTTACTATCATACTTGTTTCTCGATGGTTTATTGTTAGTCATTCCAATATTATACTTATGTTAAGAATTTATACATTATATAGAAATACTTTTACAATTTGGTCACATATAAGACATTGTTTATAATGGAAGTGAGCAACGAAACATGTGATGATACAACACACGTTCGTCGTACTAACCATTTAAAGCAATTAAATATAGAAAAAGTGGATGTGATGCACAGTTTGAATTATTATTGGTAAATGTCAGTAAATTCGTACAAGTGGAACAAAGAAAAACAAAGTCATGCTATGCATTTGGACATGTGCAATTTGATTTTTACTTTCATCACATGTTGGCATAAGTTTGGTTATATCTCTTTTCAGATATTAATCAACTTCAGTCAATAACAAAATAGCAGTTAGTAACAAAATGTGTTCTGTCAGCATAAGGATGACGTCAGGCCATTGAAGTCACCGTCTATATTCCGATTGAAATAAACTGCATGACATGCGACATTACCACATGTTCATAATATTCGCATCAACTAAAACGCACCCATGTTTGTATCTAATCTAAAAACTTTTTCATCCCATGTTTGCTGAAAAGGTATCATAGATAGTATGGTATACTACTCAGTTACTGGAGTGTCTGATGTATTAACTGCATTCCTCATAATTCGTTTGCAAACGTTCATTTAATAAAAGGCATTACCAAAATGTTTTTTTTTTGTTAGTTTAGCATTAAAAAGGACACGAATTTAGCTGGCGTCGACTCTGTGTCCGGATCAGTAGAGCGTGAACATGGAATCCGGAACGGGCTCGCATGGTTCGATAGTACAACAGGCAAGACGGCCACCTGCACTTCCGGTCTTGCGACTCTCCGCATTTTCACCCTTACCAAGGTCATCACGCTTATCGTGCAGCTGTTAAAGAAAAGGAACGAAGATCAGTTTTAGATTATACATCATCTTGTACCGTCAAACGTCCTATACTGCTGCTAGGTGCTCACAAAGTACCTTTTAACCGAACTACCTAATTGTGATACATGTAAATACCTCCCGCCACTGCCGGCACACTAGCTGCGTGTTGTAATTACGATTTCCTTTCACTTGCTTGTAAACATTTTAAGGCATAATAAATTGCTAATATCCGGCTGGTTAAATTTTAAAATTTGGAAAAATTAAAAGCGCGTTTTACAAGCAATTATTATGTTTACTTTTATATAAGTTTTACGGCACACATATACTTTAATAGGCTATATGGCGCGAAAAGGGCTAATTTAACAAAACAATTTTAATGGGAAAGAGAAATATATACAACATAAAACAAGTAAACAGTCAGGTGATGTGTGCAACGTTCACCGTCCAATATGCTTTCAAACACTTCGTCAAAAGATACATTTACATCGCCTGACCTTGTCTAGATGTGCTTACTACCGTCATAATGTTGGTAATTTACATCTACTTAAAGAATGAAAGAATATATTGCGCAGTTATTTAAAAGCTGGTATTTGGCTTTGTGAGTCAGACATATGACAGACAATGTCAATACCGTATAGGAAGGTTTAAAATCATTACTAAACCCTGCTTGTTGATGTCCTAGATTTGTGTGGGGGTTGTCTTATAATACCATGAACATGATTTTAGTAGAAAAACTGACACACATAGTATAGTTAGCTTTTTAGAGCCTGATGCCACGAATTTGGAGTCACTTGGCACAAACATCTAGATAACTATTTCTGACTTTTCGATGAGTAAATACTGCTTGAAAGCAAAACCTCGTGCAAAATTCTGTCACCGAAAACCGAAAACAGAGCTTTATGAGGGAAATCACTTTTGCTTATTAAATAGATAAGAAAGTGATAAAACATATTGAATATATCATGACTTACACTATTTTACAATTGAAGTTGTAACTAAAATTGTCTTAACTAAGCCATACACTACTTATAGCCAGGGAAAAGTTCTAAATACACAGACAATGGCTTTCTATCGTCTTATATAATATGAATGATGTATTTATTGTATCAAAATATTTGGAAACCACCTTTAAAAATGACCCTTACTGATCAATCATCATCAAAACTAAAATGATATGGCCTACTTGACAGTTCAAGCATAATGTTGCAACACGATGTCTCTGATTTGTGAGTTGACAAATAGCTTCCACAAAATTCTTCCAATTGGGGAGTTTCTCATTTGAATACACATCCTTTATTACTATTATGATGATTGACCGACAAAATTAACACCACAAACGCCCTGATTAATTATTGTAATCAGTTATAACAATAACTGCATGACATATTAACATATTAGCATATTGACGAATCAGTCACATAAGACTGTCTTTCGACAAATGGCTCGTCGCTGATCACATATATGTGTATCCAACCTGGAGCCAAAATCATCATCTCACCGTAACATACTCGTCCTAAAATGGAACAGGAATAGATGAAAAACTCTAATCAAGTATACTATGATAACTTCATAAAATATAAATAAATAATAATAATAAATGCTAATAACAATTAGGTAAACTAAACTAATATTTTTAAGGACAAAAACATGTGCATGTCTAGAAATCATTAATAAAACTCACGAGAGGCATAACACTGGTGAATGTATTTTTTCTATATAGACATATAATGTAATTAACAGACAATGTGCTTACCACAATACTCCTGCCGATGATGGTGTGTGGACCGGTCAGGACAGCCAGATAGTCCACTTTACGTTCTATGATCACCCCAGGATTCATCTTGTGCTGCCGCACATTACCAAAGTCACCTACGTGGCGATTGCTTTATTGAGTAGAAAAAGTAGAAAAAAATTACTAGGTGCCCAGAGACTGAACCTGGCCGGTCCATTATACTGACACCGACGAGTCAGGCTTAATGCTGTCTCCTTAGTCCCGAGCGTTAGGAGGGAAGCCACGACTACCAACTTTAAAGTCTTTGGTTTGACCCTTGCCGGGATAGAAAAAAAGATTAAACACAAATATAAATGACATTTATTCAGTCTCAATTTCACGTATTGTCTTTTAAAAAATGTTTTGTAAGGTTTTTAAATTGTTAGCCTGACTTGGTAACAAGCACAACTTTCTCATTTTCAGTTTCTACTAAAGGAAATTTTTGCCTTTTTATTATCTCTTATGCAACCTAATGAATTAGTGTTATCTGAAAAGATCCTGCGAAATGCTGTATATTGGTCCCCTTCAGGTTTGTGAAAAGTAATGCATAATATCCCACTTACGTTTTATGTATCTAATGTAAACAACCAAACAGATTAACTAAAATTCTATTTTAATTGCAGAGTTATACATATACAAATTTGTAAGTCTGTAAATAATTACATCTATGACACAAAAATGGCTTTCTCAGCTTCAATCTTTTGATGCAAGCGAAGAAATCGCGAATGATTATTATGTTCAATCTTCAATTACACCAAAATATACACTTTTATTCGTTATTTACCGTTTTAACGCCGAAGGGCCTCCGTGAGGGGATCCGAACGGATTGAAGTGACCTCCCGCTGTCGAACAGCCACCGGAAATGTCGCCATTTTCGTGCACGTGGAATCCATGCTTCCGGTTTTGCCTTCCTTTGTTAGGAACATTTGTAAGATTTACTTGTATGTTAAGGAAGTCGCTGGTGCAGTCTTTATTCTGGAAAACGAAACACATTAAGGGTTCATGTATAAGTGCACCAGCAATGTAATGGCAGTTTTTTTCGACATCCTGTTATGCTTGTTTTGCTTGTTTGAGGAAGACATCAGTTGGCTGCAGGAAAACGCACTCCTCTTGTTTAATGATGTTTAAAACACACTCACAATGTTTATCCATGTTACATATTTGTACATCGTTAATTAATCAACAATTAATTTATTGTAACTTAATTTATGCTCTCTCTCTCTCTCTCTCTCTCTCTCTCTCTCTCTCTCTCTCCTCTCTCGTCTCTCTCTCTCTCTCTCTCTCTCTCTCTCTCTCTCTCTCTCTCTCTCTCTCGCTGTCTGTCTGTCTCTCTGTGTGTCTCTCTGTGTCTGTCCATGTCTCTCTGTGTCTGTCTCTCTCTGTGTCTGTCTGTCTGTCTGTCTGTCTGTCTGTCTGTCTGTCTGTCTGTCTGTCTGTCTCTCTCTCTCTCTCTCTCTCTCCTCTCTCTCTCTCT